>JAFEMH010000349.1:600000-828278 GCA_022495995.1 Adenophora triphylla var. japonica
ATTTTCTCCTTCATTTTGACTTGCATCTTATCCATCCAGCTCCAGCTTATATATCTGACTCCATAGAGTAAGTCAAATTTATACTTTATCTGTTCTTTATCACACTTACAATTTACTATTTACTATTTATTAGCTATTCTTTATCACAGTTTCTCTCTCATAAATCACTTTTCATACTCACAACATTTACTCTATTATACGTTTTTCTTAATTTTCGTGAAAATTCAAATTTATGTCTTTTCAAACGGGACGGCTGGAGTACTTATAATATTTTTTTCTTCCCATAATAAATACTCCTATTGCATGCAGTTAACTTCTACTCATAATAAATACTCTCTCCACTCCATTAAAAAACATAAAATGAGTTTTGCACCAAAATTAAAAATAGTGTATAGTGAAATAATTGTTGTGAATATAAAAAATGAAAAAGAAAAAATAATGCTTTATGGGGTAGAAAATAGTAATTGAATATTTATTTTTAGAATGACACATAGATCTCATGAATAAAGAATTAATAAAAAAAAATTCATTTTGAAAATGTGTCTTTTCAAATGAAACACTAAAAACAAAATTTTGTGTCTTTTCGAATTAGACAAATGGAATATTGAAGTTACCTTGTCAACATTTTCAATAAGTTGCTTCATTCACTAGATTACTTGTACAAAGAGAAAATTATTATATATCTTTATTTAGATTGCGAAATTTATTCTAAGATAAATTAAAATTAAAATTTATTTTGAGATGGAGCGAATAATTTAATAATAAAAAAGTAAAATCATTTTTATTCTGTCTCATAGTAAGATTTTTAGTTGTTTTATTCCATAAAAAGTAATAAATGTCTGAAATTGAAATTGCTTTAAAATATATATTTTTTTCGTTAATATTATATGATGATGCCAAAAATGTTCGGATCAGCCCAAATTCAGTGGCAGGTTGTATTCTGGACAATTGAATAGCCTGAAAAAGATGAACAAACACGTAAACTAAGTCGGGGCTTCACCGGCGAATGCCCTCCGGCGTGAGAGTAAGTATTTGTGTTTAGAGAGAGAAATCAATTGACAAAAGTTTATAGTAAAAAGATAGATTATCAAAATAATTTGAATTATGGCTTGTATTTATAGGCATATCGTTGTAGAATTCATGTTAAATAAGAATTCATATGTGAGGAGGTTATAATCCTAGTAGAAATATAATTATTCACAGTCCTTGTTTGAATAGGACTAGACAATGTAATATGCACGTGCACCTTTGAGGCATGCTCCTCGGCTTATTATGCTTGATCGGCTTAGTTGAATGCCGAGGAAGAGAGGAGAGTGAGGGTAGAGATCCTAACTTCCTTGCCTAGTTGATGATCGAGGAGGCGTTCCTCGTCTTTTAATGAGGTCTAGGTCGTCCTTAATGAATACATTTCTCGGCATATGAGATTATGCCTTGTCGGCATATAGTTTTGTTGTGCCTTAGTCATTATTCACTCTTCTATGTCTGAATCGACATAGTGGGAATGACGAGTAAGCATGGCGAGCAAAGGTAGGGAAAATCCACTCCCCTTGTCGTAATTAAGACTTGTATGAATTATATTTTGGGCCCAATTCATTGGGCCTTGCCCGACCTGATCCACGTTCATACCTCGGTTTATACCGTTCAGTGTCCCCCGACTTCCTAGCTCGGCTATGCCGAGGAGGAAGTGTTGCTATACCTCAACTTAAATGAATACGAACGGGTTTTCACGAATTCACGAGGCGTTTCATTATCCACCGGTTAATTCGAAAATGATGGGCACGGATATCGAGGTCTGACATTCGCCTTGGGAACCCTCTAGAACATTTATGGCGAGGGAGGAGACGACGTTTTTACCCAGTTTTTCGACCCATACCCGTTTAGATCTGGGTATATAAATCAAAACCCACTTCATTTCTACTCTTTTATCACCCTTTGCAATTGAGAGAGAAACTATAAGCTTCAAAATCGCCAGTTTGCTCTTGATTTCTTGGTCAATTTGTGCTTGATTTGTTTGTGTATTTCCACAGCAATCCTTCGATTAAGGTATAAATCTTCTCCCTCTTCTCTATTTTCTGCATTTGGCCACGTAATTTCTGGGTTATTGTTATTGTTCTTGGTGGGTTCTTCTAGAATTCGCCATTGTTGTACTTTCTTGAAGTTTTTCTTGAGTTTGTTCTTTAGTGATTTCTTATGCCTTCCTCGTCCTTAGAGATAGAAAGAACTTGGAGAAGTAACCCAAATGCCCTCTACTGCTATCATCTACCAAATGATTGACGGGCAATGGATGATGTTAAATCTGGGAGAGATAGGAAAAGTTCTGACGAGGTACCAATCTCCTAGGACCGACGTGCATTACCAAGTCGGTTTAGGATTGACCGAGTAGACGTAGATTCCCCCAATGTTGTGCTATTCCACGGTTGGTCTGAAATAATTAACCACATCAAGCTGTATTACTTGAAGTCTAATCACTTGGAGCGTCCTTTGTTGGGTAAGAAACCCTCCTCGTTTTAAGTTAATGGGATGGGGAAGGATACCCTTCCTCGTCCTTGTTCTTCCCTATTCCCTAGCCAAATTCTAATATCTGCTATTTATTCGTGCAGTTATGACGGGAAGGAGTAACATTGCCAGACCTTCAGCTGGTCCTTCCACCTTAAGCAGGATCGTAAATGCCTTTGCCGAGGGAGCCCAAGCTGGTAATCGGGGGAGAGGACGAGGTAGGTCTAAAAGAGGGAGAGCTTATACTCCTAGGCCCAAACCCATTAAAGCGGGGGAACCAATGATAGAGGAAATACATTCTAGATACTGTGTGTCGAGAGAGAAATACCGCCTAAGCTATCTTCCCGGTGCTCCTGTAAAGGACGAGAAGGCCATGAAGGACTTCATGTATAGCCTCAATTATGTCCACTTTTTCTATAAGTAGTTCCAACTCGGTCTGCACCTTCCCTTTGACCCTTTCATTTGTGAATTTCTTGAGGACATGCAAGCCGACCCGGCTATATTAGAAGCAAACACCGTGAGGTTCCTCACCGACTTCGTAGTACTTTGTCGTAGCTTAGGCATTGAGCCTTGTCAGTCTGCATTCCACCACTTCTTCGGCATGAGTTATAAAGAAGATACAAGGGTGGTGGTGATAAGGAGTGACCCATACCAACCCAAACGTATATACCCTATGTCGAGTAAGGTCTCAGGGTGGAATAAACATGTCATAAGGGTTGAGAGCCAACAAGGATGGGAATTCCCAGCGCCTTCTTGGCTTCCAGGTGTGCCCGAGCAGGTGTGGAGACCTGAGTGGAGCGGTCAGTTGATTGAGCAACTAAGGCAATTTGTCGAGGTGGGAACTATGTGTTAGTAAAGTTTGGAGACCGACCAGAGGTATTATGTACAGGCCGGCGTTATGTCAGGTCCCCTAGACGGGCTAGTGCCCATGGCCTCTATGGTTAGGGAAAAATATATCCAGATTGGAGGGTGCATCCCGGCCTCGTCTTCCATGATGAGTGTGATGTGTGCAACTTTATGAGAACCGGTGTCTAACCATGGATGACTTGTCCGGTTGTAAATATCTTTTCCTTTCGTTTTTAGTACTTGTATACTTTTTTTATTTGTTGTATTACCCTTCTCGTCTTTAGCTGATAATCATCTTTCTCGTCTTTTAAAGATTTGACAGCCGAGGAAGAGAAGAGGATGTCTGAAGAAGTACTTGACCCTCAGGCCCTTATGAAGCTGAGGAGGAGAACTTCACGCTCCTCGGCAAAAAACAAGAGGCATTCAGATGATGTTGATAGGTAGGCCATCTTGGCCTCCAAGCTGACCTAAAGAAGGCCGTGGAGCTTCTGAAGAACCTCCGGGCTAATGCAGATAGGGCTCTAAACGAGCCGAGCCGAGCCGAGCTTTGACGTTTCAAGCTCGAGCTCGAATAAAATTTATCGAGCTCGAGCCCAGTAAGACCGTTCGAGCTCGAATTGACTCGAGTTTTGAGCTTTTCACAAGCTATTCACGAGCTTTTCGCGAGCTGCTCGAACTCGAGTATTAACGAGCCGAGCTCGAGCATGGACTTATTTTTTGAAAAATCTGAAATCAAACGAGCTTTTCGAGCTCTAATCGAACTCGAGCCTAAACGATCCTTGATTTTTTTTAAAAAAATCATAATTCACTATATTTATTCGAGCTTTTAATGAGCTTAACGATTCGAGCTCGAGCCGAGTCGATCTCGGTCAGAGCTCGTCAAACATACTAGCCGAACTCGAGCCGGTTCGAAAAAAAAAACCGAGCTTGAAAGTCGGTTCGAGCTCGAGTTCGAGTTCACCTCGAGCTCACTCCAACTCGAGCTTTTTACGATCCGAGCCCGTGCTGAGCTCGAGCCGGCTCGTTTCGTGTAACAACACTAAATGAAGATGCCTTCAAGGCTTCTAAGGCCAAGGTCGAGGAAGATGAAAGGGTTGCTAAAGCGACATTAACCCAAGCTGAGGAATCTGCTCGTCTGAGGGAGGAAGAGTTGGAGAACCAAAGGGCTAAACCCTAAAAAGTGGCCGAGGAGGCGAAAGCTCGGCTCAAAGAGTTGGAGGCCAACATTCCCTTCAGGGAGACTGAGGTCATTGCTCGTTATAAGGCCAGCTCATCCTTTAAGCAAACAGTGGCCGAGAAGACGGCGACCATGTATTCTGATGGTTACCTGCACTTAGCCAGAAGGGCCATGGCTGATCCTTCTATCGGTCTAAACCTGGAAGGGTCAGCTCGGCTCATATGCCAGGACTCATATGATGAGGCTGCCCAGTCTCTGCATCATCTTGTTCCCTTCTCGGGCAATGCCCTTAAAGTCATCGCCTCCATTGATGCTCATGTTGGACGTCCTGATTGGTTTCCTCCTACTCTCGATCCACAAAATATCCATACTTTGATAGAGAAGATCGAGGATAAGGGTCTGAGTTCTGATAAATAGGAGACAGATGTCGGGGTGGAGCCAACCGAGGAAGCTCAGACTGATGAAGTCCAGACCTGTCAAGTCATTATCCCTCCTGCTGTGTTGATCAGGATGAACTTTTTAGGGGGGGTGACCAGGCTTAGGGTCTTTTTAACTTTCTTGATGTAATAGAATAGGCTTTCTGTAATTCAATTCTTATATCAATGAAATGCCTTTCATCAATTCTTCGTCGTCTTTAATATTATGCATTTATTTGAACCGCCTTCATTTGAATTGTGTCGCTTGAGTGTTTAATGTTGTTTATTGAATGTTTGTATAAGTACCAAACTATCTTAGGAGTCTGAGGAAGGCCTCCTCGTCATTTATAATTGTTTACACCGAGGAAGCTCATTCGGTATTAAACACGACAAATTTGCAAGTTTCATCATTGGGCCGAGGTAAGATTGCTCGGCATAACACTTAGGTTATTTTTTACGGTTTGTCTCTTCATGCCGAGGAGGGTCATTCAGTCATAATTCTTGGACATTTTTGATGTTTTACCTCTCTATGTCGAGGAGGGTCGTTCGGCCATAAGTCTTGGGTAATTTTTGAATGTTTTACCTCTTTATGCCGAGGAAGGTCGTTCGGCCATAGGTCTTAGATAATTTTGAATGTTTTACCTCTCTATGTAGAGGAAGATCGTTCGGCCATAGATATTAGGTAATTTTGAATGTTTTACTTCTCTATGCCGAGTAAGGTCGTTTGGCCATAGGTCTTAGGCAAAAATTTTGGTTTCATCTCTCTAAGCCTAGGAAGGCTCGCTCGGACATATGCCTTAGATGAATTTTTGAATGTTTTACCTCTCTATGCCAAGGAAGGTAGTTCGGTCATT
Source organism: Adenophora triphylla var. japonica (assembly GCA_022495995.1). Taxonomy (NCBI): domain Eukaryota; kingdom Viridiplantae; phylum Streptophyta; class Magnoliopsida; order Asterales; family Campanulaceae; genus Adenophora; species Adenophora triphylla. The sequence goes on from JAFEMH010000349.1 coordinate 605,790, forward strand.
GGTCTTAGGTAAAATTTTGATGATTTACCTCTTTATGCCGAGGAAGGTCATTCGGTCATAGGTTTTAGGCAATTTTTAAGGATTTTATCTCTCTATGCCGAGTAAGGTCATTCGACATAGGTATTAGATAATTTTTTTACTGTTTTACCTCTTTATGCCGAGGAGGGTCGTTCGACCATAGTTCTTAGGTAATTTTTAAGTTTTTACCTCTATATGCCGAGGAAGGTCGTTCGGTCATACATCTTAAGCAAATTGGTGGGGATTTATTCCTTTGACATCGATGATGAGATCTCCTCGTCTTTCAGTGTTTTTCTTGCTAGTCATTTGCTTGATGAAAATTGAATCTTCATTAACAGAAAATGATTACATCAAACTGCAATCCTATCTTACTTGAAAAAGGAAAAGACTAACAATGACTATTCTATTACATAAAAACAGATTAAAAACTAGTGATAATATTTCCGTAGATGATCAGAATGCTACGAATGTTTTAGCTCTTGTCCATTTGGGGTCTTCATTCTGTAGGTCCCTTCTCTGATAACTTGAGTGATGATGTAGGGTCCTTCCTAGTTTGGGGAGAGCTTGTTTTTGTTCGTCATAGTTTGAATTTTTTGTTGTAAGGATAGCCAACTCAACTGGTTCATTTACGTCATGTAGCTCTTCTTGTTTCAAGTCTAGGTTGGCCCTCGAGTTCTGACCGCTGACGAGATGAGGGGTTGTATCTAGGGCGGACAGAACGGTGTCATTGTTTTCATCCTCATGAAAGTTTGGTATCTCAATTTCAACTAGTTCATCTACGTCCTGCAGCTCTCCTTGTCTCAAGTCAGGATTAGCCCCCGAGTTCTGGCCACTGACGAGATGAGGGTATGTATCTGGGACAGACAGAACTATGTCATCACTATTATTCTCATGAATATCCAGTATCATGTGCTCCTCATCTTCTGCTTCAAAAATCGGGTTCAACCTTGAACTGGTGTTGGTAGTCTTCGCAGACTTAGAGACTTTCAGATTTTCCTCTGGTGTGTCTACCTCCATCTTTTTGGATGTTTTTCTACTCCTTATCATATGCTCCAAGAAGTCCTTGGGGGTCGCCCTCACGCATCCCATTCCAGCACGAGTGGGAAACTTAACTCGTTGGTGAGGGAGGGAGGCGACCAACCCAAGTTTGCCTTGACTTGGAATGCCAAGGATGGCGTGGTAGTCACTTGCCAGGTCCATGACCACAAATGATATTATGGCCTCTGCTCGGAAGGGATGTTCTCCCACTTCCAGTAATAAGTCGATTATCCCCATGGAGCTGACTTTGTGATTGGTGAAGCCTTCTAGTCTTCCAGAGTAAGGCTCTACCATTCTATCCTTCATATTCATCTTCTGGAAGGTAGAGTAATACAGAATATCTTAGGAGGCCCCTGAGTCTATGAAGAGTTTCTTGTATTCACAATTGTCAATCCTCCCTTTGATCACAAAGGGTTGTTCGCGAGCCGCGCGACTTCCGGCTAGTTCATTAGGGGAGAAGCTGATGACTTCCTCCTCGTTATGAATCCAGGCGGGGATATGATAAAATTTATTTAGCTCATAGATTTGGTCTTTCAGTTTCTTGTTGGAGACAGTCTCCTCCCTTATAACATGGAGCTTAACCCTAGGATGTATGTTCTCCCTTTCATCATCTTTTTCATTGTCATCGTCATCTCTTTTTCGCTTGGTATCTTTCCTCATAACGTAGCGATCGAGTTTACCTTCATCTACCCATCTCTAGATCATTCTTTTAAGGGAGATGCAATTCTCGGTGTCATGTCCATGGTCCTTATAGAAGGCACAGTACTTGGAGCTGTCACTGGTGTACATTGATTTTTCATCAAGTGGTCGGGGATTTGGCAGATTCACTAACTGCATGATTTTCGTGATTGGTTTGGTGAGGGGGATAAAAATCTCTGCTTTTTCAGTAGCCCGAGTTCTATTCTTTTCCTTGTAACCACTTCCATTTGTATCCTGGTTGGTGTCAGCTGCGTCTGTCTCTGTCTTTTCAGACCTCTTCTTACTTTTCTCTTCCGCCATAGCTATGGCGTAAGCCACGTTGTACATATCGGACTTTGACTTAGGCTCTCTGGCAGAAAGTTCATAGATCAGCTGCCCGGATCTCAATCCCGAGTTAAACCAAACGATTACCTCCCGGTCTGTAAGGCTTTCCTCTACTTGGTCTGCCATGACTCTGAATCGATTATAGTAACTCATAGTTGTTTCATTTTTTCCTTGCTCAATGCTAGCAAGATCTGTCAATCTTTTCTTTCTCTTCCCAGTTGTGGCAAAGTGGTCCAGGAAACTCCTGCTCATTATTTTCCAACTGTCAATGCTTTCCTTCTTTTGCTCACGTAACCAGGATAAACCTGTTCCGGAGAAGGTACTTGCAAAAGCCCTGCAGAGAATATCATCTGCCTTGGTGAGGAGGGCCATGGTAGATTCAAAACTTTGCACACGATCCCGTGCGTCAGTGGTTCCCGCATATTTTTCAAAACTTGGGATTTTAATAGCAGGGTTCGGAGGTAGATCGTTAATTCGCTGGGAGAAAAGACGGGTGACACTGGTATCATCATCATCCACTTTCTTTTTCCCTATTTTCATTTCATTTAGTCTCTTTTTCAAGAGTGGTATATCTCTGGTATCGATCCCCGATCTAAAATGAGAGCTACGGAGGGTCCTTTATTTCTTTCTGTGCCCGTTCACCCTATTGTGTTCCTCATGTTCCTGGTGATTTCCCCATGTCTAGAAGGTGCTATGTCCCTTCTAGGTGCCATCTATGGATGAAGAGGTGATTTGTGACAAGGAGGGCTCCTTGGACCAGGAGGGCTCCTAGGCCGAGAAGGGGTGTTTTGCCTTGCATGATTGAGCCTTGGTGGTTCAAATGACTTCTCAAGTCTACCTCGTTTCTCGTGTTACCATGCCCAGGTGACTTATGACAAGGTGGGACATCTTGGGGATTTGCCTGGATCTATCAGCAATGCCATGATAAGGGAGATGTTGGCCACGAGGAATATTTTCTCTATTCCCCTGACTACCACGCCTGTCAACATGACTTTCCCCTCCAAAGGAATTTCCAGTCCTCGTAGGCCTAATGAATTCAGACAGAGAGAGTGCTCAAGATACAATTGTGTGAATGTGGGCCCATTGCGGATCGAACCGTTTCTTATAGGGTCGCCGTTTCACCTCAGTTTGAAGACACCGGTTTATTGAAAAATGGAGTCGCCACGCCATTTTGATTTCCTCAAAACTTTGAAAAAAATTATAAGGGTTCGGAGGTTAAGTTACTCCTTGGGAAGAACGGATCGCGTTCACCCAAGGAGCCTTGCGAAAGCAAGTCTTCCTAGACCCGGAGTTTGTGCTTGTTTTATGTGTTCGTGTGTGAGATGTGATTTGAAAAAGGAGGGAATGTGCCAAGTTATCTACCGGACGTATAAACCATGCAAGAAGGTTATCGCTCGGGATTACTTGGATTTTATGTATTCGGGATTTTTATCCCGTGCTCATCTTGGACTTGTGATCATCATTAAGTGACCTTTTTACCCTCCCGTTGGAATAATCAACCATAGTAGGCGTAAAAGCCTTGGTATATCTTAAACCAACGTTCTTTGGGACTTGGCCATATGTGATCGAGAGAGAGAGAGAGGAACACCTTTTTATAGTCCAAGAATGAGACTCTTTAGAAAGGAAGAGTCTTTGCCCATCAATCCTACATCTTGAGACGATTGAGCATCGTAGGGACATTTATGCTCGTCTCAAGTGATGATCGGAGATTTAGGGGCTAAGATTCATCCGCTTCTAAAGGGACTTCGACTATAGCATTTTAGTGGCGGAAACGATGTAAAGATAGGGTCTTTACACCGATCCACACCACGGGATGCTTCAAGTACCAAAGGGACTAGGGGAGGGGGTATAAAGATTGGATCTTTACACTCATCCTATGTCTTTCGTGCCTTAAAAGGGTTACTAGACAATCCTCGGAGAGTGATCCAACCAAAAGGGACATGGGGGATGACTTTAGAAAGTAAAGATTGCATTTTTTTTGAAATAAACGTAATGAACACTATGAAAGCTAAAGACATGAATGTAAAGGGAAGACCTTTGAGGCTTTCCTATTTCCTTTAAGAACCTTATGAGATGGACAATCCTTGGAAGCAAGGTCAAGGGAAGGGGAAGACATTATGAGAGTAAAGCCTCAAAGGTCTTCTCCATAAGATAGCTGATAACTTATATGGATCTCCGATAGAGATCGTATAAGCCGTGAAGGTGCACCAGCAGTTCACGAGAGGAGTATTACTTCCACCGTTATACTATATGTGATTTAGATGGGAAAGGTATCATAATGTGTTTACTGTTTCCCAATGTGATCTTGGCAACCTACTTATGTGCTGCATATTTGATAATTGGCAACCTGATTGTGTGTTGCATATTGTATGACTTATTGATCAGAAGGAAAAGGTAACGTAATGTGTTTACTGTTTTCCAATATGAGCAACTTGTTTATGTGTTGCATATTGTATGGCATATTGTTGCATACATAATAGCTTGCTGAGATTTTATCTCACCCCTTCTCCCTTTATTGTTTTAGATCCCGCTGAGACAGGAGGACCGGACCAGTGAGGCCGGGGAAGAGTTTGGACTCCTTTTGGGTTGTCGGGGTATGTGTTGATTTGGGAGTTGGGGCTGGTCCTTGGTTGTTATTCTTTTGGGAAATGTTTTGTATATAAAGTTTTACAAACATGTTTTCAGTGTGAGTTGGTCTGTAATTAAACCTGGGATTGGTTTGTTTTATGTTTGGCTTGTGTTAGCCTTTTCAGTTGTAGTACTTGTATGTATACAGGTTATGACTGGTTTGAACAGGTTTACATATCGCCTCCGTGTAGAGAGGTTATTTTGAAATGGTTTTAAAAATGTGTTGTTTACTTTTCAAGTTAAAGTAAAGAAAAGTTTTTTTTTGAAATGGTATACTTTGGGACCCTCCGTCCTAGGACACGGTTTATAGGTCCGGGAGTTGGGAGGAGCCCACAGTTGGTATCAGAGCTTTAGCTAGAAGTCAAGGGTAGATGTCTAGTCTAAGGGGGAGTGTGTGATATCTGACGCCGAGTGTTTCCTGCAGGGATTGTTGTAATGGCTGGAAATGGAGATGACCAGCAGAGAGATCAGGGGAACATTGGTGATCAGGGAGCTGGGGGAAACCCAAATGCTGAGATGATGGCTATGTTTAGGGTGTTCCTTCAGAACATGGCAGCTCAGGGAAGAGCACAGCAGCAATCTGAGGCAAGGCCAACGCAGGGATTGGAAAATTTTATCAAATTGTCTCCACCAAGCTTCAACGAGGATCCAGATCCATTGATAGCAGAGAGGTGGCTGGAAGCCATGACTAAGATCTTTGTGGCAATGGAGAGCACAGATGAAGAAAAAGTTCGATGTGCAGTGTTCAAGCTAGAGGGTCCTGCTGAACATTGGTTGCAAATCCTTAAGGAAAGCTGGGAGCGGGATCATACGCCCCAGACTTGGGACAACTTTGTGGGGAAATTCAAGGAGCATTTCATTCCCGTGATTACTAAAGACAAGAAGGAAGTAGAGTTCCTGAAGCTTGAGCAGGGGGCATTGTCAGTGGCCCAGTATTCTGCAAAATTTACAGAGTTAGCCAGGTATTGCCAGCATCTTGTACCAGATGAAAGCAGGAGGGTATACCGGTTTGTTAAAGGATTGAGGTTGGAATTCAGGAAGCAATTGTTGACTCACGATTTTCCTACCTACCAGGCGGCAGTTAATATGGCCTACAGAATTGAGAATGACATTGATGAACATAGGGGTAAATCAGAGGCAAGTGGAAGCAAAGCTAAGTCTCAAGGCCAGAGTTCAGGGCAGGGCAAGAGTCAGACTAAAGCTTCAATTGCTGGAGTGGCTAAGGGAGGTACAGTTACAGTTTCAACAAGGCCTGTATCCCGTCAATTTGGAACTGTTTGCAACTTTTGCAAGAGGATAGGGCATTCTGAAGATAACTGTTGGAGGAAACAGGGTAAATGTCTGAACTGTGGAGAGATGGGGCATTTCAAGAAGGACTGTCCTAAATTTAAAAAGGGTCAAGCTCCAGGTGGTAAATAGTAGGGTGACCAACCCAAAGGTGGTGTGAAAAGAGATGTAGAGGGAAAACCAAAAGAGAAAGTGCAAGGTAGAGTGTTTGCCTTAGGCCGAGGTGAGGTAGATCCCACAGCGGTGATTAGAGGTATTTTCCCTGTCTCAGGGGTTAGGGCTCGTGTTCTTATCGACCCTGGATCGTCTCATTCATATGTGGCATCTCATTTTGCATTTACATTGCATAAGTTGCCTAAGTTGCTACCTTATGTGTTAGAGGTTTCTACTCCGGTGGGAGAGCACCTCGAATCCTCTCTGATCTATCATGACTGTGAGGTGATTATTTGTGGGCATGTATTGCCAGTAGATTTGGTAGAGTTACCAATCCGAGATTTTGATGTTATTTTAGGCATTGACTGGTTAAGTTCTTGTCATGCCTTGGTGGACTGTCGCAGAAAGCGAGTCACCTTTTCTATGCCTGATGTGCCTGTGTTTATGTTTGATGCTGATAAATCTTTATTTGGCATTCATGTTATTTCTGCACTAAAGGCTAGGAAGTTGTTATCTAAGGTGTGTGAGGATTACTTGGCATATGTGTTAGATTCTGGTAAGAAGTCTCCTGAATTATCTTGTGTTCCAGTTGTGAATGAGTTTAGTGACGTATTCTCAACTGAGTATAGTATGCCTCCAGATAGAGAAGTGGAGTTTTGTATTGACTTATTGCCATGTACTTCACCAATTTCTAAGGCACCCTACAGAATGGCTCCAGCTGAGTTGAAATAGTTGAAACTTCAGTTGTAGGAGTTGCTTGATAGGGGTTTTATTCGTCCCAGTGTATCACCCTGGGGAGCACCAGTGTTGTTTGTTAGGAAGAAGGATGGTACTCTGTGGTTGTGTATTGATTACAGACTACTGAATCAAGCTACAATTAAGAACAAATATCCTCTTCCTCACATTGATGATTTGTTTGATCAACTCCAAGGTTCCGTTATATATTCTAAGTTGGATTTACGTAGCGGATACCATCAGTTGAAAATCAAGCCAGATGATGTGTCTAAAACAGTTTTCAGAACAAGGTATGGGCACTATGAATTTCTTGTTATGCCATTTGGGTTGACCAATGCACCAGAAGTCTTTATGGATATGATGAACATGATCTTCAAGCCGTATCTTGACAGTTTCATTGTTGTTTTTATTGATGATATCCTGGTATATTCAAAATCCAGGGAGGATCACGAGAGGCACTTGAGAATTGTTTTATCTGTGCTTCATGAGAAACAATTGTTTGCAAAGTTCAGCAAATGTGAGTTTTGGCTGGAACAGATTTCTTTTCTTGGTCATGTGGTATCCAGTAGTGGGATTGCAGTAGATCCTTCAAAGATTGATGCCGTAGTCAACTGGAAACAACCTTCTACAGTGACAGAGGTTCGTAGTTTCCTTGGGCTAGCGGGGTACTATAGAAGATTTATCGAGGGATTTTCGAGAATTGCAACTCCGTTGACCAGATTGACTAGAAAGGATGTACCATTTATTTGGGATGCAAAGTATGAAGCTGGTTTTACTGAACTGAAGAAGCGATTGACTTCAGCTCCTATTCTTACACTTCCAGAGGGTTGTGAGAACTTTGTTATATTCAGTGATGCCTCTAAAGAGGGTCTGGGTTGTGTTCTTATGCAGAATGGGAAGGTAATTGCGTATGCTTCGAGGAAGTTATCCCCAGCGGAGCAGAATTATCCTACCCACGATATGGAGTTAGCAACTATTGTGTTTGCATTGCATAAGTGGAAGCACTATTTGTATGGGGTAAAGTTTGAGATATTCACAGATCATAAGAGCTTGAAATACTTGTTTACTCAGAAGGAATTAAACAACCGACAGAGGCGATGGTTGGAGCTTCTGAAAGACTATGACTCTGTTATTTCTTATCATCCCGGGAAGGCCAATGTGGTAGCTGATGCTATTAGCCGTAAGGCTCATCTATCGTCCTTGGTATCTCGGGAGTTGAAAGGTGATATGTTGTTTGCTAATGTCAGAGCTGTTCCTACTCTTTATGGAGATCTTATGGAAGCTCAGTTGCATGATGATGAATTGAAGAAAATTAGGGAGAAATTGCAAGATGGAAAGTTTGGGGAGTTTTCATTGAACAAGGATGGAATTCTCACCTTCAAAGGCAGAATTTGCGTACCTTCTTCCACAAAAATCAAAAGGCAGGTATTAGAGGATGGCCATAAGTCCAGATTTGCTATTCATCTAGGAAGCACCAAAATGTATTAGGATCTGAAAAGGGGTTACTGGTGGAATGGCATGAAAAAGGAGATTGCAGAATTTGTATCAAAGTATCTGACTTGCCAGCAGATCAAAGCTGAACATCAGAGGCCAGCTGGACTGCTTCAACCACTTGATATTCCTGAGTGGAAGTGGGAGGGCATTTCTATGGATTTCGTGACAGGATTGCCTCCTACTCCGAAGAAGATGGATGCTATATGGGTGATTGTGGATAGATTGACCAAATCAGCTCATTTCCTTCCAGTTTCAACCAAGTATTCCTTGGAGAGATTGGCCCAGTTATATATTCGCGAGATTGTGAGATTGCATGGAGTACCTGTCAACATTGTTTCTGATAGGGATCCGAGATTCACTTCGCGGTTTTTGAGGGCTTTGCATGAAGCCTTGGGGTCTAAGTTGAGTTTCAGTACAGGATTTGATCCTCAGACTGATGGGCAGACAGAGAGGACTATTCAGATTTTGGAGGACATGCTACGGGATTGTGTGATGGACTTCCAGTTATCTTGGGAAGACCATTTGCCTTTAGTGGAGTTTGCCTACAACAATAGCTACCAATCCAGAATTGAGATGGCACTGTATGGGAGGAAATGTAGGTCCCCAATGTGTTGGGATGAGGTTGGTGAGGCTAAACTTTGGGGTCCAGATTTGGTTAGAGACTCAACTGAGAAGATCAAAGTGATCCGTGACAGATTGAGGATAGCCCAGAGTCGTCAGAAGAGCTATGCCGACACTAGAAGAAGGGAGTTATCCTTTCAGGTTGGGGATTTGGTGTTCTTAAAAATCTCACCAAGAAGTGGGATCAAGAGGTTTGGCAACAAAGAGAAATTGGCTCCGAGATTTGTTGGTCCATTTGAGGTGTTAGAGAAGGTAGGTGAGTTAGCCTATCGATTGGCTCTACCTCCCTCTCTTTCTTCTCTCCATGATGTGTTCCATGTGTCCATGTTGAGGAAGTACTGCTATGATTCCTCTCATGTGTTGAGTTCTCCTCTTGAGGATGTCCAAGTGGATATGACTTATGTGGAGGTACCTTTGCGAATTCTGGAGAGGCAGGTCCGAGAATTGCGTACCAAAAGTATCCCCGTGGAGAAAGTTCTTTGGAAGAATCACACCACTGAGGAAGCTACTTGGGAATTGGAATCAAAGATGAGTCAGAAGTATCCTGAGTTGTTTGATCATTCAGGTAAGTGAAGTCCAAATTCGGGACGAATTTTGTTTAAGGGGGAGTGAGTATCACGACCCTAAACCTAGGCACATTTTGGTCACACATGAAGCACGTGGGGTTGGGTATGCCTTGCATATCATCCTTGGTTTGTTGGCATTTGAATTGCTTACGTGTTCATTTTGGCATGTTTTATGAGCTATGTGATTTAGATGTTGTTAAAGTGCTCTTGATCATATAATGCCTAAGTAACGGAAATGAAAGAATTGTGTAGTTAATTGATAACACATGAAATTTGGAATTGAAAGTGTTAGAAAATGGTTGAGGTGCTTAGGTGGAACTATAACTTTAAGGTAGTGTTTTGTTGAATTTCTATCTTGAAGGAGCTTATGTGTAAGATTGTTATATATATCTTCTTAAAGCTTCCTCAAGAAGCTTTACTACGTTCCTCAGTTTTCTCCTTCCTTCTCCCAACCAAGAAGCTTCCCAAACCCTTGTTTAACTTCTTAAAATCTCAGAAATTCCTAAGTTGTGTGTTTGTTGTTTTCAACTTGGAAGTATTGCAAAGGAAGGTGGATAGAGCTAAATTATCCGATTATATCTTTATTTTGGCTTGGTAAGTTGTTATGGTTCTTGGCTATAACTGTTCATGCTTGGATTAAATGTGATATTCTGAGTATGTGATGTTTTCCTAGTGATGTTTGATAAGTTTATGGCTTGTAAGGGTTGAAACCATGAACTGTGTATGAGTAGGTTGAGAGGGGATAAATTATGGGTTGATAATTGATCAAGAAAGCTTGGTTGAATGGTAAGGTTGTTGTCTAGATGTTATGAGGTATAAAGAGAGTGTATTATGGGGCTAAACCAGGTCTGAACATGGTTGTAAGAGGACTGGGGGTAGCTGAGATCAAGGGTTGTGGTTTGCTACAGTTGCTGATGTTGAACCAGTTCAGAATCGTAGCTTCTGGTGTTGGGCACTAATCGTGCCCATGAGCACGAGTCGTGACCCTGATGTGTGCAGTCATGTGACAATAGATGACCAATATGGTCACGAGTCATAGCAATGGGAGCAGTCGTGCAGGGGTTGGGAACGACTCGTTCCCAGCAGCACGAGTCGTTCCCAGAACTGGGTTAAGGTAGCAACTTCGCAAGCTTTTTAGGGTAGTCAAATGAGTATGGATTTAATCACTCTTTAACTAGGCTTTTAGTACAACTTTAGTAAAACATTGTGGAACTTGAAATAGTCCAAATGGATATTGGGAAGGGCTTTAAATAATGTCGTGAACATGCTTGAAAGGCAGTTTATGAAACTTGAACCAAAGGTTATAAAACTTGGTATTTGAACTTGAACCCTAAAAAGAAGTTGTTCAATGTTGTATTGTGAACGTGTAGGGCCACTTATAGCATGTTGTATCTCTACGTGGTTGACCCTAGAGGGTTATTGAGTTATATATAGTGCCTTAAATAGAAGTTGCACTACTACATTCGTTAGGCAGGAGTTTGAACACCCTGTTTCTGGTTTCTATAGTATGAAATGAAAATGTAAGACTTATGTGATATAATTTGTGCCATAAGTGCTTACCTGTTTCCAGTTGTTGTGCACATAGTGTTTAATACGTGTTGCACTGTTTATTTGGTTGAGCATGAGTATTAATGCCATGTCATTGGATTGTTGTTGTTATTCAATAGTGTTGAAATATAGGTGCACTATTGTGATTGGATTAACATGAATTATAGTTCCATGTTATATACATTGGTGTCCCATAGGGTGGACTTATTTTCAAGTATCTGTTATGTGCTTGAACATGGTGATATCAGCTGATCTTTTGGGGGTATAGGGGATACTATCACTTATGGGAAGATATCTCATAAGGTGTTTAGATTTCCTTATGCCTGTGACCTCTCCCCCTTCTATGGCCACGGTCGGGGGTGCACAGCTTCTATGGATATGTGCAGTCATGCCATAAGATAGCTGATAACTTATATGGATCTCCGATAGAGATCGTATAAGCCGTGAAGGTGCACCAGCAGTTCACGAGAGGAGTATTACTTCCACCGTTATACTATATGTGATTTAGATGGGAAAGGTATCATAATGTGTTTACTGTTTCCCAATGTGATCTTGGCAACCTACTTATGTGTTGTATATTTGATAATTGGCAACCTAATTGTGTGTTGCATATTGTATGACTTATTGGTCAGAAGGAAAAGGTAACGTAATGTGTTTACTGTTTTCCAATATAAGCAGCCTGTTTATGTGTTGCATATTGTATGGCATATTGTTGCATACATAATAGCTTGCTGAGATTTTATCTCACCCCTTCTCCCTTTATTGTTTTAGATCCCGCTGAGACAGGAGGATCGGACCAGTGAGGCCGGGGAAGAGTTTGGACTCCTTTTGGGTTGTCGGGGTATGTGTTGATTTGGGAGTTGGGGCTGGTCCTTGGTTGTTATTCTTTTGGGAAATGTTTTGTATATAAAGTTTTACAAACATGTTTTCAGTGTGAGTTGGTCTGTAATTAAACCTGGGATTGGTTTGTTTTACGTTTGGCTTGTGTTAGCCTTTTCAGTTGTAATACTTGTATGTATACAGGTTATGACTGGTTTGAACAGGTTTACATATCGCCTCCGTATAGAGAGGTTATTTTGAAATGGTTTTAAAAATGTGTTGTTTACTTTTCAAGTTAAAGTAAAGAAAAGTTTTTTTTTTTTTTTGAAATGGTATACTTTGGGACCCTCCATCCTGGGACACGGTTTATAGGTCCCGGAGTTGGGAGGAGCCCACATTTCAATTTCTGTAATTTCGTGGAGTAATTTTGGCAGAGTAACAATGCCTTCCAGTTCTTTTTAAAATGGGTAGAGGAGACCTCTATTTATAGGCTGATTTGTGTTTCCTAATGAAGCCGTGCGACATTAACCTCTGACAAAAGAAGCCGTGGGCGTTATCCGTTGGCGACTCAGCCTGCTTCTAGATTCATGCAAGGTGGCAGTTGGAAGCTTCATTCCAGCAAGGGACTGCTTGGAATTTTAATTCCTAGCAGGTCCTTCCTCCCTTAGGCAGTTTGGAAAAGTTCCAGAATTGCCCCTGAACTTTAGGAAAGTTTGGGGAATTGCCGGGAAACTTAATCGGAAGGCATGAGCCAGATTTGGGTACTTACAGAAGCCCCTCGGCAATGGCACTTGCAGGGCAAGTGGGGTTGTCGATAAAAAGAATCCAATCTGGCAAACTGCCGAGACGGATTGGGTGACCAAGGAGGTCGAGTGGCTGAACCTTTGGAAGGCTACCTACGTATCCCGATGGAATCAAGCCATGATCGTAGTTCGGAATCCACTGGGGAAAGGGCGAAGAGAAACTGGCCTCTTGCTAGGGAGATGGAAAGAAAGTGACCTAGGAGGTCAAATGGCTGATCCTACTGGGGATATGCCAAATGAAGGGAGTGACCAATGTGATCAGATAATTGGACCTTTTTGAAAGGCTCATGCACCACTGAGGGGTGATGAATGAAAAGCGTGACCAAAGTGGTCGGATGGCTGGACCTTTATGAAAGGCTCATGCACCACTGAGGAGTGATGAATGAAAGGGGTGACCAATGTGGTCGGATAGCTGGAACTTTATGAAAGGCTCATACACCATTGAGGGGTGATAAATGAAAGGGGTGACCAATGTGGTCGGATGGCTGGACCTTTATGAAAGGCTACCTACGTATCCCGGAGGAATCAAGTCGTGGTCGTAGTTCAAGGCTCACTAGATAGTTAGTAACAAGTCTAGGATCCATGGAATTTTGACGATTAATGGAGGAGTCACCTTACCTTATTTGACAATTAATGGAGGTTGTCACCTTACTTGATTTGACAATTAATAGAGGTTGTCACCTTCTTTGATTTGACAATTAATGGAAGTTGTCACCTTATTTGATTTGACAATTAATGGAGGTTGTCACCTTAAGAAACTAAAGCTTACGTCTCTATCGAGGAGATAGAGGTAGCTGAAGTTGGGAAAACTAAAGCTTACGTCGCTATCGAGGAGATAGAGGTAGCTAAAGTTGGAAAAACTAAAGCTTACGTCGCTATCGAGGAGATAGAGGTAGCTAAAGTTGGAAAAACTAAAGCTTACGTCTCTATAGAGGAGATAGAGGTAGCTAAAGTTGGGAAAAACTAAAGCTTACATCGCTATCGAGGAGATAAAGGTAGCTAAAGTTGGAATTTGACAATTCGGAGGCTATCACCTGGCGTTATCCCATTTGGTGATAACAACAGGTTTCCCGGAGGATACGTTATCCCATTTAGTGATAACAGAAGGTTTCCCGGAGGATATGTTATCCCATTTGGTAATAACGGAAGATTTTTGGGAGACAACGTTATTCCATTTGGAGATAACGAGAATTTTTTGGAGGAAGCGTTATTCCGTTTGGAAGTAACGGGGAATTCTTAGTTAAATGGAAAGTCCAGGGGTAAAAGTGTAAATTCAGTCTAGAGCGAATGAAGCCACCCGGCATGAGATGGAGAAATAGAAGCCGTCCGGCTTTAAACCTGATTTCACCAGATTCATTTAAACAGCAGAAGAACGTGGGGTGGCGCCATTGTTGTTGTTTCTGTCGAAGAGAGAGGAGATGAGAGAGGGACCTCGAAAATTTTCAAATCTCTAGCTCCTATTGCTCAAGATGTATCAAGAGGAGAATGTCTTGCCTCGACAAGCGCGTAGAACCTTGTCGCAAGCCGCGAGAAGGAGGAGGAGGGAATTCGTTAGGATCGAGCGGAAGTATGAATTCACAATGCCTACTTCCGAGTTCTATCCTAGCAAGAGGGAGCACAAATCCATGAAACCTCAATCGATTGGGGTAAGCACTCTCGATTTGCTTGATTTCGTCGATTTTGATTGACTTTTGATTGATTTAGGGCTTGATTCGATTTTTTGGAATTTTTTTGCATTTTTCTTGCGATTTTATTGACGCTTTTAAGGATTTGATAATTAACCTATGGGGCTATGGACATAAATAAACATGCATGTGCAATTTATTTGAAAAAATATGAGAATGACTCATTTTTTGAAAATAAAGTAAGTAAAATAATGCCTAAAATGTGACGGAGCTCTTGCATGTGCTAGAACTAGGTCAATTTCTGATCATGGATGGGAAAATAAGATTTTGGACGATAAAAAGGATTCATGCATGCCATTTTGAAAGATTAAAACCTATATACAAAGAATTTTGTGAAAATTGGAATTTTTTTGCTTGGGAGAGCATGTGCTCGGGTTGACGTGTTTCAAATGATGGAAGACACGTGTTCTAGGCAAATGATGCTAGAAACTTTTCTTATGAATGCTTTTCTTCGACGATATGTGCATTTTTTGTGAATGTATGCATGCTTTTGAGATAAACTGAAGGACTAATACACTTTTACCATGCTTTCCTATAGGAGAGTAAGTCAAGGGGACCCGCTGAGGGAGCAGTGAAGTTGTGGGACAGGATGCCCAACTTCGAGAAAGATAGTGTGAATCCTAAACAGCTGTTGGTGGTGACTGGCCTCCATTCCTTTGTCGAGGCTATCAGCAGAGGCATTCACGTTACCTCTAAGAGCAAGGGGCTGGTCCAGGCCCTTTCAGAGTTTTGGTGGGACACCACTCACAGCTTTCATCTGAGCTGGGAGGAGGTCACGGTGACTCCCGCCGACTTTACTGCCATTACTGGCTTGAGGTTCACTGATAGGCCTGTGACCTGGAGGGATCACATTTCTGAGGTCGAGTTAGAGACTTGGTGGGTTTTGACCTCCGTCCGAAGGGGCTCGGGATGGAGACGATGTTTGTTGAGGTTGAGGTTCTGAGGTGCATGGAGGGGTTTGCGGCCAATGAGGTGACTGCCCACCAGCTCGCGAGAGCTTTCTTGTGGTTGATGCTGTTTGTCACCATTTTTGCTAACTCTGGAACATTGGAGATGATTTGCCTGCTGGATTCTTTGGAGGACCTGGATGTGGTTGGGGAGGTCTCTTGGGGCGAGGCCGAATTGGCTGAGCTCTTTTTTTCTTTTGACTTGTACAGCCGGAATAAGGCTGCTTCGATGGACTGCTTTTCTTTTGCTCTTGAGGTACTCTCATTTTCTTTTCTTTCTTCTACTTTTCTGTCTTGAGATTTTATGAGAGAAATGACCCTTATATATTTGGCATGCAAGTCTGGTTCTGTGAGGTTATTGGGTTCTTTCCTTGGAACCAACAGAGTGATCCGGCTATCTTCCCGGCCATGGTGTGCTGGAGGGGAGAGGCTAGGGATAAGTTCACCAGGAAGACCCGGATCACCTTCGATTATAAGATGGTGAAGCCCTTCATCAGCAAGGACGGTCATGAGGGGGTAGACTTCTATCCCTGGAGGAGGTACCCGGAGGCTTTGATAGGGGATGCCGTGGTGGTGACCCAGCAGAGGAGGTGGCTGACAGGCTTGACCTGTGATATTATCTATCTGGGGGACCGTTTCTCCAGGCAACACAGTCACGTCCCTCCTTTGGGTGCGATTACCCCTTATGACCCTCCTCCGTTCATGCTGTAGCCCAGGCATTGGTCAGATGATGAGAGGGACAAGTACAAGGTTGGTCTGGCGGCTGAGGAGTATTTTGATCTCGCTACCCCGTATGCCACCTTTGTGGAGCAGTGTTTGAGGACGCCACAGAGGTTGGTGAAGATGGCTACTGCCCAGGGGTACGGGGAAGCAGAGCCGACCGATCCACCTATGCCTCCGGCTCATCATTCTTACGTGGTGAACGGGGTACCAAGGAGGTTGAGGGTGCCTATTCCAGACACGAGGGAGGCCGAGTATACTTTGCCGGCTGACAGCACTGTAAGTAACTATGGGTCCCTTTTCTTTTGAGCTTTTCTTTATTTTCTGCGATTTTGAACTTTTTTGAGATTTTCTGAGCTTTTATTTTCTTTCTCGCAGGTTCCTATTCGCACCTATGACGGTTTGGTGCGGCAGAACAAGGGCTGGAAGGATCTAGCTCGGTCCCTCCTAAGGAAGCTGGCATGCGCGTCAAGGGATGCGGGGAATGCGCAGGAGCCCGAGCGTAAGAGGAGGCACGTTGGGAGCACGGCCTCTACATCCTCGACCTCAGAGTACCACTCATCATCCACCAGTGTTGTTCCTCGGGGGCGAGGGCCTAACACTGACATTTTGGAGCAGCTGGCGGAGTATGAGCACGTGCCCGTCCACCCATCTAACGTGAGTGATGATGAGGATCTATTGAGGGACCCTGAGCTCTATGAGCTGAGTAGCGATGATGATGAATCAAAGGCTTAGGGTTCCTTAGGTTCGAACTAGGAGAAGGAGAGAAAACAATGAACAAACTATGCACAATTTGTATTTTATTAATTTATTTGGGTGCCAAGGAGGCAAAAGACAATGTAATGATCTTTTATTTTCTTTTCTTATTGATGCCTTATGATTTTGCATATTACTTGAGCCTCGGGGCAACTTTTTTGCTTGGAAATGGGGCAGAAATTGAGTCGAAATGGTTTATAATGGTATGTGAATGAATGGATGGTGTTTGGACATGTTTTTATGCAGGTTTTGTTGAGAAAGTGGGGTGAGAATCCCACTTGGGCAGCAGCTTTGGCTGCTGCAGATTTTTTTTCTGCAGAAGCGAAAGAAGCCGTCCGGCTTGAACCTGGGAAAAAGAAGCCGTACGGCTTGGAGCCGTGTCTGAACTGGTTTTCTGCAAATAAAATCAAGAGAGGACCTTTTCATTTCATTTTCACCCTAGACTTGTCCCAACTGATCCCAAAGCATATTTTTGACCAAAAATCATCGAGTCCGATCACTGCCATGGAAAAACCAGTCCGATTGCAAAAAGGGAAAAGGGATTGCTTTCTTTCCGATCTCCAATCCTGGATGAGACACAACTTTCAATCTCATAAGGGGTTGTTCGATAACACCTTCAAGATCAAGTCTTTATGGCATTTGAAGGATCTCCCGCCTGGTTGGGACCTTTTGAGAGCAGCAGCGAGGTTTTGGGACGTCCGGTGACATGTTTACTGCTTTTCCTATAACGAGCTCGTTCCAACCTTTAAAGATTTTCGGGCATTGATTGGGGGTCCAGAAATTGAAGCTATCTCGATTCCTTTGACCGGGGACTTGCCAGTGACAGTAAAGTTGGTATCTTTTCTGCAAATTTCTCCGAAAGAAGCCGAAGGGATGATGATAGCCCTAACAGAATTGACATTTCCGATATTCTGCGCAGATTCGGGTCTCCGGGTACTGCTGCGACTACAGTGTCTATGGACGCCTTTATTCTATGTGTATTCTCCTTCCTATTCACTGATGAGTCCTTCAGGGTCTGTCATAGTGGCCTTTTGGACATGGTTCGAGACTACATGGCTGGGAGAGATATTGTCCCACTAATATTGGGAGAGACTTTGCATGGCATTGACAGGATGGCTAGGGGGACCATTTCATGCGGTCTGGGAGCCCAGCCGTATTGACTTTATGGTTGCAGGAGAGGCTTGGGGCTTTTCCTACTCAGTGCCCTTGGGTGATTTCTTGAAGGAGTGCACCTAGACAGCAAGATCAGGGTAGTTCGGAGCTGATGATAGCTCGGTTATCTACCTCGGACATTCACTGGTGGGTGCCTCACTGGAGGTTGCGGACTCGGAGGACGTTTCAGGAGTCCTACATAGTGAGGGTTCTGGGGCTTTCTTGGTCATCTTTCTACATTCCCTGCCTAATATCCAGGCAGTTTGGGACCTTACAGGAGTCGTTGGATGATTTGGAGGACATCCATACTATGGAGGTAGCGCCTTTTGACATGAGGGATCCCAACAGCTTCTCGTTTTTCTCGAGAGCGTGGACATATGCTGCTTTTCCGCCCAGGGCCATTCTCAAGAGCAGGAAGAGTACTATCCTGACCACGGCTTACTTGGATTGGTACGAGAGGGAAATGGGGGCGACTTAGATTGATTTGGTAGAGAGGCGACAGGCTTTATTAGGCGCTGACAGTGACTCAAGTAGGACTCTGAGGGAGACCGAGGCAAGGGCTAGTCGCCACAACTAGTCGAGCGATCTTATCAGGGACCTGGAGGCCAGATATGAGAGACTATCGAAGGTTTCTCCCCTCACTGAGGCTCAGCGGGAGGAGATACGGACTCGTGCCAGGGTGGAGAAGGCACTTATTGACACAGGCTTAGTGGAGGCTCCAGTGAGGATTCTTGAGATAGGGATGAGGGAAACCGATATCATCGATAAGAAAAGGAAGAACGCTCGACGGGGTCGAGGTAAAGGAAAGAAGGGCAAGGAAGACTCTGTTGCTGACAGCTGAAAGACCCATTCCGAGCATCTACTTATTGCTTTTTTGCAAACACATTAGTTTATTAGGCCTTTTTTGTATATTTTAGTCTTTGTAGCAGGTTAGCAGAGTCAAGAGTAGACCGTGCTTGAACTCATCAAGAAGTTTTTGATTTGTAAATAACAAATATATTTATCTTAGAAATTATTCAAGACACATTTCAGGGGAATTTTGAATGTCTTATTTATTGTTTAGACCGAACCATTTCTGGCTGTCTACGTTCCCCTTTTACAAGAAAGGCTAAGGGGCTCAGGTCTTCGTAGTTCATTCTGGTGAATTATTGGGATATTTTTTTTTATGTGCAACCCTGTTTTTTGCTTAGACCGCCCTTTTTAGGGTTTTCAGCCTATCTGGGTATTACTCTTTTGCACTATTTTTCCTCTCTTTTTTTATGTGCGACCCTGTTTTCTCCTTAAACCGCCCTTTTTAGGGTTTTCAGCCTAGCTGGGTATTACTCTTTTGCCCTATTTTCTTTTTCATTCTCTTTTTATTATTATTATTATTATTATTTTTATTTTAGACATAGTACCGGCGAAGCTTGTCACCGTTGACTGGGTGAACAAAGGGATTGCCATCCAGGTCTGCGAGCTTCATTGCTCCTCCCGATAGTATTTTCTGCACTACGTACGGGCCGATCTAAACAAGTTCTCAATTTCCTAGAGGATTTTCTCTGGTAGGGGGCTTTACTTTCAGAACCAAATCACCTTCTTTGATGTCTCTGGTCTTGATCTTTTTGTCGAATGCCCTGGCCATTCGCCTCTGGTAGGCTCGAGTATGTTCCATGGCCTTTAGTCTCCTTTCATCAAGTAGGGCCAGTTCATCATGCCGGCTGCGCAACCATTCTACCTCATTGACCCCGTTTTCTAGGAGGACCCTTAGTGATGGGATTTCCGACTCTACTGGCAGTACTGCTTCCATCCCGTAGGTCAGGGCGAAAGGGGTTTCTCCCGTGGCTGCTCTAACAGACGTTCTGTAGCCCCAGAGTGTCGGATGCAACTTTTCGGGCCAGTCACGACCGCGGGTGGCCATTTTTCGGATGATTCTTTCAAGTGTCTTATTGGCAGCTTCTACTGCTCCATTGGTCTGAGGCCTGTACAAGGATGATTTGTGGCGAGTAACTCGAACTCGACAAAGCAATCTATCTTGCAGCCCCTCACAAAGTGCATCCCGTTATCGGAGATGATCTTATTTGGCACCCCATATCTGCACATGATGTTTTCTTTGACAAACTGGGCCACTTTCTTGGAAGTGAGGACCTTATAGGACTTTGCTTCTACCCATTTCGTGAAGTAGTCCACTGCCACTAACACAAATTCATGCCCATTGCTTCCAGACGGGGCTATCTTCCCTATTACTTCAATACCCCAAGTTGCAAACGGCCAAGGAGTCGTCATGCAGTATAGGTCGTGAGGCGGAAGGTGATTGAGGTTGGCAAACCGTTGGCATTTGTCGCACTCTCGGACATGCTGAACACAGTCTGTTTCCATGGAAATCCAATAGTAACCCATTCTGAGGATCACTTGCATCAATGCTCTGGCATTCATATGAGGACCGCAGGGACCATTATGGACTTCGCTCATTAGCTCTCTTGCCTTTTCTTTGGTGACACACAGGAGGAGTGGTCCTTGGTACCGTTTCTTGTACAGATCGTCCCCTAGGATGACATAGTGAGAGGCCAGCCGCTTTAAGGCTTACAAGCTTTTGGCTTTGATGCCTTCCCTTGGTCTACCTTCTTCATCTCTAAAAGCTGACTCCCCATCTTTGAGGAACTGATAAATCTGACTGTACCAAGGTTCCTTGACAGGCTCAGGTCCTAACTCTATCTCGTAACAGAAAGTCGAGGATTCCCTTCTACCCACTCTGAATGGTTTTATTGCCTTTCCCTCGAGAATATCTACCAATGAGGCTAGAGTAGCTAAGGCATCTGCAAATCTGTTCTTGTCCCTTGGCAAGTAGTGAAAGGTCACTTCACTGAACTGCCCAGTCAATTCTTCCATGTAGGCATGATACCTTTGGAGGTTAGGATCCACAGTCTTCCATTTGTTAGAGACTTGGTTGATGATTACGGCTGAGTCTCCGTAGACTTCGAGTTCCTTAACATTCCTTTCTAGGGCAGCCTCCAAGCCAGCGATACAAGCTTCATACTCTGCAGCATTGTTTGTGACAGGAAAGTTTAACTTGATAGCTATCGGTGTATGCTCATCTTTCTGATCTACCAATAGCATTCCTATGCCATTTCCCATTTTGTTAGCAGCTCCGTCAAAGAAAAGCTGCCATCGGTTTTCAGGCTCAACAACGAATATCCCTTCATCTGAAAACTGGGGTTCAGGCCTGCGGTCTTCATTGCTAGGGAAATTTGACAGGTGGTCTAACAGTGCTTGACCCTTGATTGCCTTTCTCGTCACATAGTTGATGTCATACTCCGCCAGGAAGAATGACCATTTTGCTAGGCGCATCGAAAGGGAAGGTTTGTCGAAGATATACTTGATAGGGTCCATTTTTGAGACCAGGTTCACAGAGTGGGCCTGCATGTAGTGCGTCAGTTTACCGACTACCCAGACTAGTCCTGCACAAGTCTTTTCACACGCCGAGTAATTGAGCTCACTCCCTTGAAGCTTTCAACTGACAAAATAGATGGCATTTTCTACCTGAGAGTCCTTCTTTCCCGAGCAGATAGCCCCAACCGGCCGTGTCGGTGGCCAGAGTGAGATAGAGCGAGTAAGAGGTTTCGTCCATGTGAGGGGGCATAGTACCGGGGGATTTACTAGGTATACCTTGATTTGGTCAAAAGCATCCTGGCATTCTGCATTCCATTCTGTATCAACATTCTTCTTCATAAGCTTGAAGATGGGCTCACACATGGTAGTCAGCTGATTGACGAAACAACTGATTCACTGTAACTTGCCGATAAAGCTTTTGACTTCTGTCTGGGTTCGGGGCGGCCTCATGTCCATTATGGCTTTGATCTTTCGGGGATCGGCTTCAATGCCTCGTTTTGTGACCATGTACCCAAGCACTTTTCCCCTTGTCACTCCAAAGGTGCATTTTCCAGGGTTCAGTCTCATAGAATGTTGTCTTAACTTCTCAAAGAACTTTCGCAGGTCGATAAAGTGTTGTCCATCCACACCTTTAGTGTGGATAATCATGTCATCGACATAGACCTCAATTTCTTTGTGGATCATGTCATGAAAGAGTGCGGTCGCTGCCCTTTGATACGTAGCCCCGTCATTTTTTAACCCAAAAGGCATCACCGTAACTACAACAAAAACAGGTTTTTGTGGCACTTTTTTAAGTGCCACAAATGAGAAAAAAGTGCCATAAAAGCTATTTTCGACACATTTTTCCAAACTTTTATAAAGCCGTGTCGCCAAAGAATACTTCCGGACTTAAAAGTGCCACAATTTTACGGCACTTTGAAAAAGTTATCTAATTTCGGCACTTTTAAAAAGTCAGCCCTAATTTCCAAGACCTTTCGTAAATGCCATAATTTTCTAACACTTTCAAAACGCCATAATTGACTTTGAAAAGTCACGAATTTTTCAAGACTTTTTAAAAGTGCCACAATTTTCCGGCAGTTTTTTAATTTAGAGAATTCGATAAATTAAGTGTTCTTAACAACCATACAATATCTTTATTTATCTCGTAATTTTATTTTAACTCTCATAAATTTAAATAATGTTGCTGCATTAGTGATATAAATTCCATTTAATTTCTAAATTGAAAGCTAAATACATGATTAGTTTTAAAATAATCCTAAACATGAATTCAAAAATGGGTCTCAATATTTACCCACCAAAAGAAAAAAGGAAAACAAAAAGTGGGATTCTCCTTTTATAAAAGAAAAAGAAAATGATTAAAACAAAATAAAATATAGGAGTATTCATATAGTATGGCCCTTTGGGTCACTAATAATCATCTTGAATAACCAGATTCTTCAACAATCGTCTCTAACAATGGCTATTTCGATCTACACATTGACAAACTGTGCTTAAACTCCGGCGCCGTGAAATCCTCAATATCATCCAAATTCAATTTCGGTGCCGCCGTCACATCAACCGCCTGATCAGCAAACGCGCCGTGATCATCAACAACATCACTGCATTCCGGCGAGATCCTCACATTTCCAACTGCCTCCCTCTTGACGGCGGAATTGGCCGCGATATAGAGAGAACCCAAATCAGCGGCGTTGACAAAAGAATTGACCCTCTTCATCGGAAACATGACGTAGACAACACCCATCTCGAGATCCTCGTCGGCGTTAAGGGCGGTGGTGGGTAGATGGGGTAGGGGTGGCAATTTTCTCAACATCGGTTGTGGTGTGCATGAATTGAGAGAGAGAAAAAGAGAGATGAGGGAGACATATGAATGGGGGAGAAAGAGAAGTGGTAGGGTTTTGTTAAGTTGAAGTGAATGAATGTGGATAATGAATGGTCTAGATTGATTTGTGAATCAATCCATCTGAATATTAGAGACCCAATGAGAATGAATGAGATAAAAAAATCTGATTGTGGATATTGTTTGGTTGTGTTGATTGTGAGCCATTGATGCTCATAAAATAAACCTAAAGCATTTAAATACAAAGATTTTTGTGATGATCCATGTAATTCTTAAGAAACTAATGAATGGTTGACACCTCGCATACATTTTAACCATCTATTACTATTATTATTAGTATATTTTCCCTTATACAAGTATATTCTTATTATTAATATTATTATTCATAACAATATTAATAATATTACTTCAAATAAATAAACAATACATAAATAATTTGTTACAAGAATAATAGCAATAAAATAAATATTAATTAATAAAGAAATAATTAATTATTTTTTTTTTAAAAACAAAATTACATAAAAAAGTTAAGAACTTTTAAAGAAAATAAAGTATATAAAAGAAATTAGAAGGACGGATAATAGCATATACATTTTTTTATTTTTTCAATTTTTTTTTGTATAAAGAAAATTATTTTAGATGTTGATTAATAGGAATTTTTTTTAATAACTAATAATTAATAGTAATAAATTATAAAAAATACTTATTAATGAAGTTATTAATAATAAGCAATAATTAATTATACTTTTTTTTAATTTTTTAAAATCATATATCTGCCCCTAAACCCATATTCTAAACTATATACTATAACTGCAAATTAATTACTACAAGTGTAAGAAACTAGCGTCACTTTCGACAAAGTTTTGAAACTTCGTGGCACTTTTAAGAAAGTGCCAGAAAATTAGCTGCACTTTTAAGAAAGTGCCAGAAAATTAGCGTCACTTTTTCAAAAGTGCCGGGAATTTAGCAGCACTTTTTCTAAATTGCCGGGAATTTAGCCAAGACTTTTAAGAGTGTCGAATTAGCCAAGCACTTTCGAAGAAGTCTGTAGAAAAATTAGCGGCACTTTTAAAAAAGTGCCGAAAATTAGCGGCACTTTGTAAAAGTGCCAATTAGCTTTTCTTAAAAAAGGTGCTGGATATTTGGATGAGCTTTACGAAAAGTGCCGAAAATTTGTGGCACTTATTAAAAAAGTGGCCGAATCGGGTGGCACAAAATTAAGTGTCTGATTAAAAGTCGGAAAAGTCATTTTTCTTGTAGTGCGTGTAGCAATACGTCCCCATGTGAAGGTTGGCGTCTTTTCTTGGTCCTCTTCGGCTATCTTAATCGATCAGAAGCCAAGAAAACCATCAACTGAGATTTCGACTTCGTAGCATGGCCGTGGCGTCCACCGGAATGTCTATGTTTGGCAACCGATAGTCGTTATTGGGGTGGCCTTATTTAGATCCCGAAAATCTACACAATGCCAAGCACCTTCCCATCAGGCTTTAGTCACGCTCACGATATTTGATAACCCAGTCAGTATTACCCACCGATGAATCCTTACCCGCAGTAGCTTCTCAATCTCTTTCCTTGACCCGCAGAGACCACTGGCTTAATCTTTCTTAGCACATTTCCGTTACTTGGCATCGGTGCTGGGAGGGATCCTGTGCTCCACAATCGAGCTATCCAGTCCCGACATGTCCTTGTAAGATTAGGCGAACACATCCATGTACTCCCTGAGCAGATTGACCAGTCTATCCCGTTCAGTCCCTTGGAAGAAGTTCCTGATCTGTGTCTCTTTAGGCTCTTCGATATTACCCAAGTTAACACTCGTCAAAACCTCCTCGGCAGCTTGGGCCCTGTTTTCCTCTTTATCGGTAACCTGCTTAAAGATTTCTTTAATGTATTGTTCATTTAGTGTGTTTGCATCTTGTTCAAATGCATCATTATTAACTGTTGTTAAGTTATTAGTTAATTTATCATTTGTTAAGTTGGCAATAAGGGGATACTCGGAAATATCCATCATTTCATTCAAGGCAAATGGAAAGATAACATTGGCTACATATTCGTAATCTTCAGGCGTGAGGCCTTCAGATGACTCAGAGGACTGGAATTAAAAGACTCTTGACTCAAACGACTCTTGACCCTAACGACTCTTATTGACCAAAGTGTTTGACTGGGTTGGACAGGGGGGTTTTTACTCTTTGTTGCTGCTGCCCTAGGGAGGAGCAAATTGGCATGTGGTCTTCATAAAGTTGGGAAGCTCGAACGGGTCGAAAGCTTTGCCAGGATCATTTGTAGGTTGATACCTCGGGAAAATGGTGAGGGGATCCAGAGAGGCCTGGTACAATCTCTCTGTAAGCTCATCCGTGACAACTGGACTCATTGATTGGAGGGTCTGTTTCATCTTGTAGAGACATTGTTGGTAGGTCATCTTCCCTTTACTGATTTTTGAAATCACATGACCTCTTGTGCGTAGCCAACGGGAGGATAGGCAGGATTGGATTTGCCGATGAAGTCTTCAGAGTGAGACCTCGATTCTACCTTGATCAACCATGTTCTTCTATGGAGATCCTGTGTACGCCTCCGTATCTTCCGGCCTTCTCATTGAACTTGATGATGACTATAAATTCAGAATTCTTCTCGGTTTGAGGGATCGACTGAGAGGATTGTTGGGATGGATTTTGTCCCGTGACCGACTCTTTAGTGGGCTCCTTGGCGTAGCCGACATAGTATCGCCCGGGTAGGGCTCTCCCGGAAGTCCCTACACTTTGTGTCCCCCGCTTCAAACCTCTCTTTCACCTGCATAGACTTCTTCTTCCTCTTCCTCGAGGAGCATCTTCGTGAATCCACCCTGGTAAGCGTCTTCCAAACATTCATTGCCACAAACGTCATACCAAATGTGGGGTCCGGCAGAGCCGGGATGACCCTTCGCCGATTGGTTACCACCATTGCTTTGCTACCACACCGGCCATTCTAAACTCGGTTTGACAAAGCCGACGATTTTGATGAACTATCGAGCACCGAAGTTTACGCACCGACAAGTCACGACCCGGTATTCTCACCCACTTCTTCCTTGCTGTGGGAAAGGGATAGACAAGGTTTAGACTCGGGGTAGGTGTTTAGGCTGAAAGCTCAAGTAATATGCAAATTAAGAATCTTCCAATTTACTTAAAACAGTGTCTTTTATTTATTTCTATTTGGTTGGAAAAGGGGTTGCCCTTCTTTTTCGCAACTACTCTAGATCATGGATCAGTGGGTTCCGTCACTACGTCTATAAGCCCCTCATTTTCCACCTGTATTTTGACCTCCCAGGGTGGACAGCCCCGGGCGAGGGTCCTATAGGGCACGCGGATCCCACCGACCGAGAGAGAAGAACGGTCCTAGGGTCTAGTGGATCATAAGAACTTTTAACGCACGAGCGATGCAGATTATAGTCAAGGCAATGCCGGGAAAGTCTCGTCTTTTAGCCTCAACGAAATTTCGGCAGAGTTTCGCTTACGCGATAGACGTTTTGACTTTGGCATTGTCCAGGAAAAATAATAGGCATGGGTCGGGCGGTAAAAGTCGAATGACACGGCGTCACATTGAGCGTTGTTGCATACTTTGCTCAAGTCAAAGTCAAAGTCAATGCCGGGTCAAGATCTTGCCAATTTTTCCTTGATGGAATTTCGGCAGAGTTTCGCTTGCACGAAGAATCTTGACCTTTGGCATGGGCTCGAGTTTGACTTTTACAGGGGTATACAATGAGGCTGTATGACACGGTCTAGACCAAAAACCAACAAAAAAAGTCACGGTTTTAAAAGTGTGACACGAACTAGTGCATTGGTCGACACTGGCTGCCATGGGGAGTTTGGGATGATTCCGTGCACGCCCGGGAGCGTCGTAACACTGTCCGTGACTGCAGCTGAACAACCATCTCGGGTTAAAAGGACGTGTGTGCAAAGGTGTACAGGATATATGGTGCGCGTAGTGTGCGGCCTCCTAAAAATATTCCTTTATGAGCTAAAACGGAGATTTTCATAAATGTGCTTTAAAAGAATATTTTTTTCGGGACGGGGGAAATGCAACAAGTAAGCACATAAATTTTCTGGAGCCTGGCCCGACTTAGCACTGGATAGCCCCAAGCTGCCAAAGCTTCCAGATTAACCTCAGAAAATGTCCTGGTGAAACTGCCAAAGAAGTCGTCTGGCTATGATCCAGGCAGATCAAGCACTCCGGCTGGATCTAGCAGTTTTCCAGGTTCCAATTTTTTTCATTTCCAGACTGTTTCCCCAAGCACTTTGGGAAACTTTCAGCTTCAGAATGGTCCCTGCTTATCACTTCAGAGTATGCACAAACCAAAACCCAAGATGCATGCAAAATAAGGAAAAAGAAATACAAGCACAAAAATCGGATCCGTGGCGAAAGGTTAACCCTCGTAAACGTTTCCAACGCTTCTTATGAGAAAAGAAGTTTGGAAACATTTACTTTTCCCCAGCGGAGTCGCCAAACTGTGAATGTGGGCCCATCGCGGATCAAACCGTTTCTTATAGGGTCGCCGTTTCACCCCAGTTTGAAGACACCGGTTTATTGAAAAACGGAGTCGCCACGCCATTTTGATTTCCTCAAAACTTTGAAAAATATGATAAGGGTTCGGAGGTTAAGTTACTGCTTGGGAAGAACGGATTGCGTTCACCCAAGAAGCCTTGCGAAAGCAAGTCTTCCTAGACCCGAAGTTTGTACTTGTTTTATGTGTTCGTGTGTGAGATGTGATTTGAAAAAGGAGGGAATGTGCCAAGTTATCTACCGGACATATAAACCATGTGAGAAGGTTATCGCTCAGGATTACTTGGATTTTATGTATTCGGGATTTTTATCCCGTGCTCATCTTGGACTTGTGATCATCATTAAGTGACCTTTTTACCCTCCCGTTGGAATAATCAACCATAGTAGGCGTAAAAGCCTTGGTATATCTTAAACCAACATTCTTCGGGACTTGGCCATATGTGATTGAGAGAGAGTGGGACACCTTTTTATAGTCCAAGAATGAGACTCTTTAGAAAGGAAGAGTCTTTTCCCATCAATCCTACATCTTGAGACGATTGAGCTTCGTAGGGACATTTATGCTCGTCTCAAGTGATGATCGGAATTGTAGGGGCTAAGATTCATCTGCTTCTAAAGGGACTTTGACTATGACATTTTAGTGGCGGAAACGATGTAAAGATAGGGTCTTTACACCGATCCACACCACGGGATGCTTCAAGTACCAAAGGGACTAGGGGAGGGGGTATAAAGATTGGATCTTTACACTCATCCTATGTCTTTCGTGCCTTAAAAGGGTCACTAGACAATCCTCGGAGAGTGATCCATCCAAAAGGGACTGGGGGATGACTTTGGAAAGTAAAGATTGCATTTTTATGAAATAAACGTAATGAACACTATGAAAGCTAAATACATGAATGTAAAGGGAAGACCTTTGAGGCTTTCCTATGTCCTTTAAGAACCTTATGAGGTGGACAATCCTTGGAAGCAAGGTCAAGGGAAGAGGAAGACATTATGAGAGTAAAGATGGAATTTTTATGTAGTAAAAGGGAAGTATTTCACATCATCATGTGATGAATCCTCCCTAGAACAAGCCACGTGTGGACCCTTGTTCATCCTTGAGAAGGGATTCTCCATGAATTATTTGTGTAGGGGAAATGGGGGGAAAAGATGTCTACATGATAAAGATGGGATCTTTATAATAATATATCAAATTTAATGACAAGTAAAAGCAAAGTAAATGACAAGTAATGAATATAACAATATAATAAAGGTATTTCAAGGAGAAAGGAAGGAGAGATTATCAATGGTGATTTTCTCTATCTCCCTTGGGGTTTTTTCTAATGTAGGAAGAGTTTTGGATGGATTTTATGGAGGAGGGAGGTAGTTTTTTTGGGAGTTTCAGTTTCTGTAATTTCGTGGAGTAATTTTGGCAGAGTAACAATGCCTTCCAGTTCTTTTTAAAATGGGTAGAGGAGGCCTCTATTTATAGGCTGATTTGTGTTTCCTAATGAAGCTGTGCTGCATTAACCTCTGGCAAAAGAAGTCGTGCAGTGTTATCCATTGGTGACTCAGCCTGCTTCTAGATTCATGCAAGGTGGCAACCCATCAATCAATGATGGAGAAGGTGGCATTTCCCCGTTGGTAAGAGGAAAATCAGTCCATATGTTACCATGAGTTCCCCTTAACACGACTAATATCTGGATCAGGAGTAATACTAGCAGTATGTCCATCTTTCATTAGGATTAGGAGAATGGAGCATAATTTTTCAAGCTATTAAATGAATAATTCGAATCGTTTCCCGGTAATATAACCAAACTGATGATGTTAAAAACTTTCGGATCAGCCCAAATCCAGTGGCAGGCAGACCCGGCTTAGACATGGCAAATTCGGTTCTTCCGCACAGGGCCCCAAATCTGAGAGGGCCCCCATTTTAGATTAGCCCATTAGGTATATATCATCCATAAAAAATTAATTAATAATAGCAACGTAATACTGTATCACGGCTGGCGGAGAAAATTGACTTATAGTTATTGTGTTTTTTTTTTTGAATATTAGGACTCAATTTTCACATTTCGCACTGGGCCATATAATTTTCGGGACGGGCTTGGTGGCAGGTTGTATCCTGGGCGATTGAATAGCCTGAAAAAGATGAACAAAGACGTAAACTAAGTCGGGGCTTCACCGGCGAATGCCCTCCGGCGTGAGAGTAAGTATTTGTGTTTATAGAGAGAAATCAATTGAAAAGAGTTTAGAGTTAAAAGATAGACTGCCAAAATAACGTGAATTATGACTTGTATTTATAGGCATAGCATTGTAGAATTCATGTTGAATAGGAATTCATGAGTGAGGAGATTATAATCCTAGTGTGAATATAATTGTTAACATTCCTTGTTTGAGTAGGACTAGACAATGCAATCTGCACGTGCGCGTTGGAGGCATGATCCTTGGCTTATTATGCTTGATCGGCTTAGTTGAATGCCGAGGAATATAGGAGTGCAAGGGTAGAGATGCTAACTTCTTTGCCTAGTTAATGACCGAGGAGGCGTTCCTCGTCTTTTGATGAGGCCTAGGTCGGCCTTGATGAATGCCTTTCTCGGCATATGAGATTATGCCTTGTCGGCATATAGTTTTGCTGTGCCTTAGTCATTATCGCTCTACTATATCTAGATCGACATAGTGGGAATGACAAGGAAGCATGACGAGCAAAGGTAGGGAAAGCCCACTCCCCTTTTCATAATTGGAACTTGTATGGAATATATTTTGGGCCTAATTCATTGGGTCTTGCCCGACCTGATCAACGTTCGTACCTCGGATTATACCGTTCATCGTATTTCCAAATAAAAAAAAATGATTTTAATACAATTTTCTATTGTATAAGAAATATACAAGCAAAAATAAGACACAATAGTTAATAATATTGACAAGTTAACAACAACAACAACAGATAAAAAATTAGAAAATCAAT
Source organism: Adenophora triphylla var. japonica (assembly GCA_022495995.1). NCBI lineage: Eukaryota > Viridiplantae > Streptophyta > Magnoliopsida > Asterales > Campanulaceae > Adenophora > Adenophora triphylla. Next base: position 636,460 of record JAFEMH010000349.1, read on the forward strand.
CATTTATTTATAAGTAAAATTGAACACTAATAAGTGAACAAAAAACTCAAGTACAAAATTATTGTTGTTGTTTTTACATTTGAAAGCCAAAATCTAGGGAGAAACGCGTTTCTCCATAAGTTATGGAGAAACGGGTCCCGACTTGTCGCGCGACAATGAACTGGATATCCAGAACCTTATGAAAGTAATATCCAGAAACCTTCAAATGAATATCCAGAAACCTTCAAAATGTTTCTGGATATTCATTTGATGGTTTCTGGATATACATTTGAAGGTTTCTGGATATCCAGAAACCTTCAATAGCAATTTCTGGATATGCCCTAACACATTTCTGGATATGCACCTAACAGTTTCTGGATATACATTTCACATACTTCTGGATATGCACCTAACAGTTTCTGGATATCAAACCGAAAGCTTCTGAATATCCAGAAGCTTTGGTCTTGGCCTTGGGTTTTTTTTCTGGATATCAAATGCAAAGCTTCTGGCTATTAAAAACACGTTTCTCCATAGTTATGGAGAAACGCGTTTCTCAGCATACCTACTCAATTTGAAATTGGAACTAAAGGCAAACTGTACTCAAACCCTATTAGTTTTGAAATTAGCACAACTGGTCCCATGCGCCAAAATTGAAGAACTAAACCCTAATCTTTTTGAATTTACATAAAATTGTAACAAATTATCCTCCAATTGTTGCCCTCCGATCACAATAGCCGATCTCGCCTTGGGCCCACCATTTACAAATCCCAAACACCACACATTCGCAGCCTTCTCTGTGATCCTAACCATTGAATTCGCACCGAAAATCCTCCAATACACATCATCGCTCCCCATCACGAGATCAATGGTTGGAACGGTCGGTCCCACACGGGTGCTTGATACATCAGTTGCCAAGTAGCACACGGTGAATGGCTTAATAGGTTTTGTTCTCGTGAGGTTCATCGCAGCTGATTCTTTTACAAAAGTTTTGGTTAATGCTGTAAAAATGGAGGGAGCCAGAACTGTGAATGGGACCACAGTGCTTATCCTGGTCCCACCAAATCCTTCCTCATCCATGGTCAGGAGCGTCTGATTAAGTTGAATTGGTTTCCCGTTGACTTTGACTTTTGTGACGCCGATGAAATACTCGTCGGAGGGGCGGCCGATGTATCCCATTTGGGTGAAATTAATGGGATTCAAGAGGAGAGGAGTGTAAATAAGTGAATTAGCAAGGTCAATTCCAGAAGTAAAAAAGTACGATCCACTGGTGTTAAAAATGGCGACGCCCGTAGCGTCCCGAGCCGGGAAGGCACTGCCGCAGTATGATCTTTGTCCATTTTAAAGAAGCACAGTATGCGCGGCTAACCTGCGCCGGAAGCGAAAAGTTTGAACTCGCCAAACCGGACAAACCAGTGGCCCTCTTCGCGAAGCCGCTGAGGAGAGCAGTCTTGGCGCAGGAAAACACGTACTCAGGAATCACGGCGAGTTTACTCATAACGGCGGTTGTCGGCAGTGCGAGGGTGTCAACCATGGCGTCTATGTATGTTGAGAAACACCGCCGTTATGTAATACTCCGTCCCTAAATGTTACAAGTTTTGAAAATTTAGTGATTTTGAAGCTTTAATTTTGGAAATGCGACTAACTTTTTGGGACAAAGAAAAAAGAGAAATGAGACAAACATTTAGGGACGGAGAGAGTACAACGGATATTAATATATTGTGGCCAATACCAACAATCACCAACTAAGACAGTTAAAAGGTCATGTATCGAACCAACATGACTTTCTCGACATATGCACGGTTAATCCTCGAATCCTAATTCATTCTTTGGCTCACAACTATTGTTAATTTATTTGTCAAAATATATACTTACTTTTACGTCGCAGTACATTCGCTCGTAAAGTCTCAATTAAATTTATGTGTTTATTCATCTTTTTCAGACTATTTTCAAGCTGCTGAAATTATCTAACCTGCTAAATTAGGGTTGATTTGACATTTTTAATATCATTATAGACTATTACAAATCTATAGTATAAATCACAACTTTCGTGAACAGTACAATGAACAGTTTCAAGTGCCAAATTTCTCATTTGACCCTTTAAAAAAAATTTAATTAAAAAAAAACGTGTCCTCAAACACGAACTTAATTAATAAAAAAAAATGTGTCCTCAAACACGAGCTTTTACTAGTTATAGTATAAATGTAAGTTGTTCTATTGACTTTGAAAATTGGCAGGAGACTATTTTTCTTTCTCTTGTCATCAGAAGAATTAAATATTTGTCTTAAAATAAATGTCTAAACTTGAAATTGCTTTAAATTTGGATGAGCATTGTAGTCTTTAATCCTTATAACAACACGTTGATTTAGAAAACCGTGTGTCTTAAATTAATGTGAATAGTTGACATAATATTGTCAATCGTTTGGGCTTACATCTTATCCATCAAGCTTATATATGTGACTTCATAAAGTAAGTCAAATTTATACTCTCTCCCTCCGTCTGTCTCTGATTCGAAAATCTACAAATTTTTATTTCAAATATGTTATTTAAATGATCACACTTTCAAAATGAAAACTTTTTAATAATTATTTATTCTTATCGTGCACTAACTTATCATACTAATAATAATTACTTCCTCTGTTTCATTGGAAGCTTCACCTTTTGCCAAAACGGGTGTTCCGTTAAAAGCTTCACATTTCCTAAAATGACAAAGAATCTTTACTATTCCACCCACTAATCCTCTCTTCTACTTTACTTTTATACTCACAACACCAATCAACTTTAGGCCCCGTCTGGTGCACAGTTTTTAAAACGGAGCTTTCTATAAACGGAGCAGTTTTTAAAACGGAGCAGCTTTTAAAACGGAGCAGCTTTCTGTAAATGTATTTGGTTCATCATTTTAAAACGCTAATTTAAAATTTTAATATTTGTTTGCAACGACATTTTTACCATTTTAAAAATAATATGATTTTATATTATAGACCATGTAACCCTGGGGATTAAGTCGCCGATTGACCCACAAATATTCCTTTCAATCCCAATTCCCAACCATCAGTTTCCTCCAACTCGAACCTTGTTCCCAACCATCAGTTTCCTGTTTCCTCCTCCAACTCAAACCTTTTTCGTCTCTTTGTTACAGCTTCTCCTCTGTTTCCTTTACACCACCGTCAATATCACACCTCCGACACAAATCCAACGTTAAGGTTTATAAATTTATGGCCTTTACGTAAGTTCTTTATTTATATTTATATTTTCTCTCTTTAATTTCTCTTTTAACCTTTTTCATTCAAACAAATCTAGAAATTACATATTAAAAAATCCATCTCTTTCTTCTCCGTTTCTGTAATTTTGATAAGGCTGCTGGTGACACATTAGAGAAAAGAAAATAGAGGAAGTCATTTTGGTCCAAATTTGAAATAGCCTCCGTTCTAATCTCTCTGTTTATGAAAAAGCTAGAAATTCTACCGGTAAAAAATGATGCTCCGTTTGTAAAAAGCCAACTTTATAACTCCTCATTGACACACTTAAAAAAAAAAGCTGATTTTTTTTCCTCCGTTTTCTTCATAAACGCGCGACCAGACACGCCCTTACTATTTCCTCCACTCATTCTCTCTCCTATTTTACTTTTATACTCACAACACTTTCTCCACTAACTTTTTTTCTTAATTTGCGTGTCATACTCAAAATGATGAAGTTATAAACGGGACGGAGGGAGTACTCACTAACTATTTCATAGCACATTTTCTCTCTCCTACGTACCACATTTTCTCTCTCCTATATCACTTTTAATATTCGTATCATGCACTCACTTGTCATACTAATAATAACTACTCCCTCCGTCCCGGACCTTGGTGCCTAGTTTGACTTTTCACGTAAATTAAGGAGAGAGTATTATATTGAAAGTGTTGTGAGTGTGAAAATAAAATAGGAGAGAGAATGAGTGGAGGGAATAGTAAATTATAATGGTGTTGTGAGTATTAAAATAATGTAGGAGAGAGAATGAGTGGAGGGAATAGTAAAAATTCCTTTCCATTTTAGGAAATGTGCACGTAGGTTTGGAACGCCCAAAATGGAAAGTGTGCACGTAGGTATGGAACGGAGGGAGTATTCTATAACTATTACATATCTTATTTTCTCCTTTCATTTTGGCTTACATCTTATTCATCCTGCTCCAACTTATATATCTGACTCCATAGAGTAAGTCAAATTTATACTTCATCTGTTCAATTTGAAAATACATAAATTTACATTTTAAATGTCCTATTTAAATAGTCACACTTACAAAATGAAAACTTTTTAATACTTCTTTATTCGTGGACTCACTTGTCATACGCACAATAACTATTTACTAACTATTTTTTATCACACTTTCTCTCTCGTATATCACTTTTCATACTTACAATATTTATTCTACTATACGTTTTTCTTAATTTTCGTGCAAATTCAACTTTATGCCTTTTCGAACGAGACGGAGAGAGCACTTATAACATATTTTTCTTCCCATAATAAATACTCCTATTGCATGTAGTTAACTTCTACTCATAATAAATACTCTCTCCGCTCCATTAAAAAAACATAAAATGAGTTTTGCACCAAAATTAAAATAGTGTACCGTGAGATAACTGTCGTGAATATAAAAAGTGAAAAAGAAAAAATAATGCTTTATGGGATAGAAAATAGTAATTGAATATTTATTTTTAGAATGACAGATAGATCTCATGAATAAAGAATTAATAAAAAGTTTTAATTATTCTGAAAATGTGTCTTTTCAAATGAAACACTAAAAACAAAATTTTGTGTCTTTTCGAATTATTATACAAATGGAATATTGAAGTTACCTTGCCAACATTTTCAATAAGTTGCTTCATTCACTATATTACTTGTACAACGAGAAAATTATTATATATCACTATCTTTATTTAGATTGCGATATTTATTTTAAGATAAATCAAAAATAAAATTAAAATTTATTTTGAGATGGAGCGAATAATTTAATAATAAAAAAGTAAAATCCTTTTTATTATGTCTCATAGTAAGGTTTTTAGTTGTTTTATTCCGTAAAAGGTAATAAATGTCTGAAATTGAAATTGCTTTAAAATATATTTTTTCGTTAATATTGTATAGTCAAAAACGTTGGATCAGGCCAAATCCAGTGGCAGGTTGTATTCTAGACGATTGAATAGCCTTTAAAAGATGAACAAACACGTAAACTAAGCCGGGGCTTCACCGGCGAATGTCCTCCGACGTGAGAGTAAGTATTTGTGTTTAGAGAGAGAAATCAATTGACAAAAGTTTAGAGTCAAAAGATAGATTACCAAAATAATTTGAATTATGGCTTGTATTTATAGGTATAGCGTTGTAGAATTCATGTTAAATAAGAATTCATGTGTGAGGAGGTTATAATCCTAGTGGAAATATAATTGTTCACAGTCCTTGTTTGAGTAGGACTAGACAATGTAATCTGCACGTGCACCTTGGAGGCATGCTCCTCGGCTTATTATGCTTGATCGGCTTAGTTGAATGCCGAGGAAGAGAGGAGAGCAAGGGTAGAGATGCTAACTTCCTTGCCTAGTTGATGATCGAGGAGGCATTCCTCAACTTTTGATGAGGCCTAGGTCGGCCTTGATGAATGCCTTTCTCGGCATAGGAGATTATGCCTTGTCGGCATATAGTTTTGTTGTGCCTTAGTCATTATTCCCTCTGCCATGTCTGGATCGACATAGTGAGAATGACGAGTAAGAATGACAAGCAAATGTAGGGAAAGCCCACTCCCCTTGTCGTAATTGGGACTTGTTGGGCCTTGCCTGCCTGATCCACGTTCATACCTCGGTTTATACCGTTCAGTGTTTCCCGACTTCCTAGCTCGGCTATGTCGAGGAGGAAGTGTTGCTCTACCTCGGCTTAAACGAATACGAACGGATTTTCACGAATTCACAAGGCGTTTCATTATCCACCGGTTAATTCGAAATTGATGGGTGCGGATATCGAGGTCTGACATTCGCCTTGGGAACCCTCTAGAACATTATGGCGAGGGAGGAGACGACGCCTTTACCCGATTTTTCGACCCCTACTCGTTTAGATCTGGGTATATAAACAAAAACCCACTTCATTTCTACTCTTTTATCACCCTTTGCAATTGAGAGAGAAACTATAAGCTTCAAAATTGCCAGTTTGCTCTTGATTTCTTGGTCAATTTGTACTTGATATGTTCGTGTATTTCCACAACAATCCTTCGATTAAGGTATAAATCTTCTCCCTCTTCTCTATTTTCTGCATTTGGCCACGTAATTTCTAGGTTGTTGTTATTGTGCTTGGTGGGTTCTTCTAGAATCCGCCATTGTTGTACTTTCTTGAAGCTTTTCTTGAGTTTGTTCTTTAGTGATTTCTTGTGCCTTCCTCGTCCTTAGAGATGGAAAGAACGTGGAGAAGTAACCCAAATGCCCTCTACTGCTATCATACCCAAAACCTTAGGATCTACCAAATGATTGACGGGCAATGGATGATGCTAAATCTGGGAGAGATATGAGAAATTCTGACGAGGTACCAATCTCCTAGGACCGATGTGCATTACCTAAGTCGGTTTAGGATTGACCGAGTAGACTTAGATTCCCCCAATGTTGTGCTATTCCACGGTTGGTCTGAAATAATTAACCACATCAACCTGTATTACTTGAAGTCCAATCACTTGGAGCGCCCTTTGTTGGGTAAGAATCCCTCCTCATTTTAAGTTAATGGGACAGGGAGGGATACCCTTCCTTGTCCTCGTTCTTCCCTATCCCTTAGCCAAATTCTGATATTTGCTATTTATTTGTGCAGTTATGACGGGAAGGAGTAACATTGCTAGACCTTCAGCTGGTCCTTCCACCTTAGGGATGATCGTAAATTCCTTTGCCGAGGGAGCCCAAGCTGGTAACCGGGGGAGAGGACGAGGTAGGTCTAACAGAGGGAGAGCTTATACCCCTAGGCCCAAACCCATTAAAGCGGGGGAACCATTGATAGAGGAAATACATTCTAGATACGGTGTGTCAAGAGAGGAATACCGCCTAAGCTATCTTCCCGGTGCTCCTGTAAAGGACGAGAAGGCCATGAAGGACTTCATGTATAGCCTCAATTATGTCCACTTTTTCTATAAGTAGTTCCAACTCGGTCTGTGCCTTCCCTTGGACTCTTTCATTTGTGAATTTCTTGAGGAAATGCAAGTCATCCCGGGTATGTTAGAAGCAAACGCCGTGAGGTTCCTCACCGGCTTCGTAGTACTTTGTCGTAGCTTAGGCTTTGAGCCTTGTCAGTCTGCATTCCACCACTTCTTCAACGTGAGCTATGAAGAAGATACAAGGGTGGTGGTGATAAGGAGTGACCCACACCAACCCAAACTTATATACCCTATGTCGAGTAAGGTCTCAGGGTGGAACAAACATGTCATCAGGGTTGAGAGCCGACAAGGATGGGAATTTCCAGCGCCTTCTTGGCTTCCAGGCGTGCCCGAGCAGGTGTGGAGACCTGAGTAGAGTGGTTAGTTGATTGAGCACCTAAGGCGATTTGCCGAGGTGGGAACTATGTGTTGGTCAAGTTTGGAGACCGACCAGAGGTATTATGTACAGGCCAACGTTATGGAAGCCGTACTCCCAATCGAATTGAAAATTCCCTCACTCCGTTTGCTGCTTGAAAGTCAAATCAATGAGGTTGAATGGCTCCAAAGTCGCCATGATGAACTGGCCCTGCTAGATGAACGCCGACTGAAGGCCATGGAACACATCCGAGCCTACCAAGGGAGAATGGCCAGAGCTTTCGACAAGAAAGTAAAACATCGGGAGATTAGGGAAGGTGACCTCGTTTAAAAGAGAATCCCCGGTCCGTATCAACCCCTCGGCAAATGGGAGCACATGCAGGTCGGGCCATACGTCGTCCCGAAAATCTTCTCCGGAGGATCCATGCAACTTGCAGACCTCGACGGAAATCCTTTTGTACACCCAGTGAATGGTGACAAGCTGCGCAGATACTACGCGTAAAGCACCGAGTCAAAAAAAAAAACACAAACAAAAAAAAAGCAAAAAAAAAATATATCAAAAAAAAAGGAAGAGAAAAGTGCTGAAAGAGTAATACCCAACTAGGTTGAAAACCCGAAAAGGGCGACTTAGGTAAAAGACAGGGTTGCACCAAAAAAAAAACAAACAAAAAAAAAACAAAAAATTTTAACCGGGTCGAACTACGGAGACCTGAGCCCTTTTGTCCGAAGGGAACGTAGGCAGCCAGAAACGGTTCGGTCTAAAAAACAAATAAAAGACATACTTTGTCATCAATACATTGATCAGACCATGAAAGCGTCTCGAAAAACTCTAAAGCAATTCACATATCCATTACAAGTTAAAAGCTTTTTGATGAGTCTAAGCCCGATTTATTCCTACAACTGGCAACTTGCTAAAAGAAACTAAGATACATAATCAAACTAATCTGTCTGCTACGACAAGAAAGGGATACTCGAAAAACTCAGAGTCACTCTAAGCCGCTCGTACTGGCATCCCCTCTCTTCTTCCCCCTTCGTGTCTTCTTCCGCTGAACAGGAAAAAAGTCGGTCTTCCTCCTACCAAGCTCCGGTGTAGGAATAGGATCTATCAAACCCGCCTCCGTCAGGGCCTTAGTAGCCCTAGCGTCGTCTCTCATCTCCTGTAGCCTAGCTGGTAGCATAGGAGTCCTCCTCTCCTGTCTCTTGACATAAGCCTCATAGTCGGTCACAGTATCTCCGCTCCTGTCGTGAGGGTTGGCCCTCGCCTCGGCCCTCCTCCTCTCCGAAACTGTCAGGTCCTCCGCACCCACAATGGCCTCACGCCGTCTCGAAATAGCCATCTGAGTCTCTCCCAAATGCCTCTCATACCAATCCAGGTACCAAGTGGTCAGGAACACCGGTCTCGGACGCCTGAGGATAACCCGAGGAGGAAAGACGTCATACCTCCATGCTCGGGACAGAAATGGAAACACCGAAGGATCATCCATAGAAGCGGAAGCCACCACCCTAGTGGCTATATCATCAAAGTCCTCCAAAGGAACCTGCTCCAAGCCGAACTGTCTCAGAACTAAAGCCGGAATGTAGAAGATGGACTGAGAAAGCCCCGGAAGCATAATTGTAAGTACCCAAATCTGGCTCATGCCTTCCGGTTAAGTGTCCCGGCAATTCCGGCAAGTTTTCCGATAATTCCCCGGACTTTCCTAGAGTTCCGGAACAATTCCGGAACTGTTTCAAATCACCTAAGGGGATAAGAGACTGCTTGGAGCCAAAGAAACACGTTTTTATTTCATGAGGAATTCCCTTCTAGAAGACTGCCACTTTGCATGTTTCTAGAAGGATCCAGATGTGGCTACTTATGTCGTGCGACATAATAGGCCATGAAACCTTCTAGAAACCTGCCACCTTGCATGTTTCTAGAAGGATCCAGATGTGGCTACTTATGTCGTGCGACATAACCGGCGAAGAGAGTTCTAGAACCATGCCACCTTGCATGTTTCTAGAAGGAAAACGGTTATGGCTTATCATGTCGTGCGACATAACAAGCCCATGCAGGCAGCCTATAAATAGAGGCCTTCACCTCTCATTTTACACACACCTCTTCCACCCCTCAGTCCCCCTCTATAGGGAATACGCCCAGAAGACTCCTCTCTCCTCACATACCCCCCAAATCACACTAATCCTCTCAAATCAATCACACACACACTTCCCACACACACACACTTCCTATACACATCAAGAACCCAAGGTTCTCACGGATTCAAAGGTGGACATCGGCTCAGGAGGAGGATGCTAGAAGGCTCCTATATCTAACTTGATATAGGAGTTGTGGATCTTGAGGTAATGCTCCCTTCCTCCCTATTTCTCCCTCTTTTGAACATATGTAGTTTAATCCACATAAATGACCTCAAATGTGATGTAATAACTGAGATCTAATCTTTGCATATCTATTTTTAGTCTCAGATCTTATAGATCCATCATTGTTTTACACATCATTTCACATAATCAAACCATTTTGACATTGTTTTTGCATGAACACTCGAGATGAGTGTGGATCCCTCATATCTGCACCTTCTTGAAGTGTTCATAAGCGAAATACTAGCTCCACGAGACCTATTGGTGAAGTAACTTGGCTATTTTAAGGCCTTGTTACCTCTGTAGATCTCGATTCTTTGAAGCTCTGCTGAAAGTGGCTAGTTATGTCACGCGACATGGCGGCCTATGTCACGCGACATAAGTAGCCGGTTGCGAATTCCTCATCCTTTCAGCTGTAATCTGATGTTTGCCTTCTTTTAATGCATCAATCTGCATTTAAAACTAAAACACTTGCATACAGAGCAGCATCATTTGCATTAAAAGGATATCTTTTTCACCAAAATGACATCTTTGCTTTAATGGTGCATCCTTTGCACTCAAAAAACCCCTTTTCACATAAAAGATGCACTCTTTGCATTCAAAAACTCATTTTCATACTCAAAATGCATACTTTGCATAAAAAAATCATCCTTTGCCATTTTCATGCATCATTTGTGCATTAAAATACCATTTTCATACATAAAGGTGCATCCTTTGCACCTAAATCCTATTTTCATGCATTAAAATCATTTCTTTACACAAAAAGCATCCCTTGCAATCAAAAGACATTCTTTACACCAAAAATGTCATCTTTTCATTAAAGATTCATTTTCTACATACATTTCCCCCATCCCCATTAGTAACCTTGGAACGGACCGGTGTAAAAGATCTTATCTTTACGTCGTTCCTTCCATTAAAGGTTCCATAACCTCTTTAGAAAGGGACAACCTTGAACCCTATATCTCCAATTATCGCTTAAGAAAGAGTAAGAAGCCTCTATACGAGATCGACCGTCTTAAAGCGTAGGATTGATGGGCTAAGGACCCTCCTTTTCTAAAGAACCTAATCTTTGACCAAAAGAGAGTCATTCTCTCGATCACGCAAGTCCTGAGGGTCCCGAGGTTAAAATGCGATGATCACAAGTCATAAGATGAGGACGGGATCATAATCCCAAATACATAAAATTCCAAGGAATCCCGAGCGACAACCAACAAATGGTTTGTACGTCCGGAAGACAACTTGGGACATTCCCCCCTTTTTCTCAAACACATGCACACAAGAAAGCACGCAAGCAAGCACGATTAATGAAATCATGGGAGACTTGCTCCGGCAAGGCACCTTGGGTGAACGCCAAACGTTCTTCCCAAGGGGTAACTTAACCTCCGAACCCATAAAACCTTTTTTTCAAAGTTTTGAGGTAATCAAAATGGCGTGGCGACTCCGTTTTTCAAATAACTCGGATGTCTTCAAACTCGCGTGAATCCAACAAAATTTGGGCACCACATTCACAGTTTGGCGACTCCGCTGGGGATACCCAAAGGAGAAAAGCTTCTATTTTCAAAACAAAAAAATTGATACTCGGTATATAGGTGGAAACCACTTACCCTTCCTGTACACTCCCTGACGTGGGAGTTGGGATAACCGGTGGTTTAACAATCCACGTACCAGTATCCCTTTTCGAAAAACAATTTTGAAAAAAATAAAAGAAAGCTTTTCCCTTTGAGCGGGTTAGACTCCCATCGCCGATTTCATTAATCGTGCTTGCTTTCTTTACCATGCATTGCATCATTTGCATCTTGGAATCTGTGCATACTTTGAAACGGGAAACAACCCGAAAAATAGCAAAAGGAGTGGAACCTGGAAAATTGATCCATGCAGTCGTACGGCTCAATCCTCCTTGGATTCGGCCAGGCGACCTCGGTGGCAATTCCACCGGGAAAAATCATGGTTAATGCGGCGATCCTAGCGGCGTGGGGCTACTCGGCTCCATGGTGGCCCGGGGCTCCCGAGAAAATTTACGTGCTTACGTGTTGCATTTTCCCCGTCCCGAAGATCATTCCTTTAAAACACATTATGAAAATCTCTGTTTTAACTCAAAAAGGAACATTTTTAGGAGACCGCACACTACGCGCACCTGATATATCCTGTACACTTTTGCACGCACGTCCTTCAAACCCGAGGGTGGTTCCAGTGCGATCACGGACGGCCTTACGATGCTCCGGGCGCGCACGGAATCATCCCAACCTCCCCATGGCGGCCGGTGTCGACGATGCACGGTCAGGTGTCACACGTTTCAAAAAACCGTGACTTTTGGTTGGTTTTTGGTCTAGTCCGTGTCATATAGCCCAGTTGCATACCCACGTAAAGGTCAAGCCTTAGCTCATAACGGAAGCCAAGGTTTTCGCTCAAGCGAAATTCTGCCGAAATTCCGACAAGGAAAAATCGGTGGGATCTTGACTCCGACATTGACTATTGACCTTGACCCGCACGGAATGCGTAAGAGTCAAGACCGAGTCTTTGCCAAAAAATCAAAAGATCTTTCGCTCAAGCGAAGCTCTGCCAAAATTCCGACAAGGAAAAATTGGCAAGATCTTGACCGGCATTGACTTCGATTCCGACCCACGCACCGTGTATGCAACAAAGTTCAATATGACACCGTGTCATCCTGCTTTTTACCGCCCGACCCATGCCTATTATTCTCTCGGACATTACCGAAAGTCAAAAACCGTCATTCGCTCAAGCGAAACTCTGCCAAAGATCCGTCAAGGCAGAGAGACGAGACTTTCCCGGTATTGCCTTGACTATAATCCGCATCGCTCGTGCGTTGAAAGGTCCTATGACCCGCTAGACCCGATAGGAGCGTTCTTTACTCTCGGTCGGTGGGATCCGCGTGCCCTATAGGACCCTCGCCCGGGGCTGTCCACCCTGGGAGGTCGAAATACAGGTGGAATACGAGGGGCTTATAGACGTAGTGACGGAACCCACTGATCCAGGATCTAGAGTAGTTGCGAAAAAGAAGGGCAAACCCCCTTTTCCAACCAAATAGAAATAAATAAAAGACATTGTTTTAAGTAAATTTGAACAATTAATGCAATCATAATTGCATTTTCCTATCTCTGATATCCCTAATCGAGACCTCCTCGGTCCGATCTCCGATTTTCTATTCCGACCTTTCATGGTCAAATCCCTAATTGAGATCTCCTCGGTCCGATTTCTGATTTTCTATTTCGACCTTTCGCGGTCAAATCCCTAATCGAGACCTCCTCGGTCCGATTTCCGATTTTCTATTCCGACCTTTCACGGTCAAACCCTAATCGAGACCTCCTCGGTCCGATTTCCGATTTTCCCATCTCAACCTTTCGCGGTCAAGTCCTTAATCGAGACCTCCTCGGTCCGATCTCCAAATTTCAATCTTGACCTTCCAAGGTCTCATCTTTTCCGATCAATTAGGATTAGGAGAAAATGTGTTTCGAGCAAAAGTTAAAGCAATAAGTGCATGTTACTTGAGCCTTTAGCCTAAACACTTACCTTCAAGTCTAAACCTTACCTATCCCCGAGTCTAAACCTTGCCTGTCCCTTTCCCGCAGCGAGAAAAAAGTGGGCTAGAATACTGGGTCAGCGGCTTTTCAGAAAACCTTAGGTTCAGTCAGTTCATCAGCTCAGAGAGTCAGAATGGCAGATTTGACAGAAAACAGTGAGGGTGCAGGAAATCAGATGTTTAGGAAGGAAGAGTTAGTCCTGGCTTTGGAAAATGCCCAGAAGGTTCATGAAGAGCAGCTGTCATTGCTCATCGGTGCTCTTCGCCGCAATGGAGTTCAAGTAACAGTTGACTCCAACGGTTCTCTGGTAGTGGTCGAAGATGAGACTCCAGAAGTAGCCATCTCAGCTCCCCCAGCCTATAACCAATACCTTCCTCCATCCACATATGATCCCTTGCCAAGGACCACTTCTCCTCAGTCCTTTCCAACATCCCAGCTCATCAGGGCCCCATTGCCCTCAGCTCCTCAGAACGGATTGGGCTTCACCCCACTTATCCCTCAGTTTCAACAATACCTGCCAGTTTATGCTCCAGCCTCACATAATCAGTTTGAGATATGTGGCTATGTTCTGAAGCCCCTATACTCGCCTGAATGCGATCATGAGTTGCCAAAGGATGATCCGAGTTTTCAGCTGTCACCTACCGGACTTAATGAATTCAGCCGTCAGTTTGCTACTACAAGTCCTGTTGCCAGTTCCGGTAACCCGAGAGTCCCCGTTGACCCCCATGTGGCAATACTGATGGAGCAAGTGAAACAAATGCAAGAGAAGCTTGACCTCATGATGAGTATCAATACTCCCTTGACCCAAGATGTCGAACCAGGCAAGGAAATGACTCCACCAAGCATAACCCAATGCCATCAGTACCAAGCAGCAACCGTACCCAGCTCAGCACCAGTTCCTCACAAAGGAAAGGGTGTCGTAGCTTCCTTCAGCCAAATCCAACAGTGGAACCAACTGGACAATGGAAATCCAAGCCTGGAGAACAGCAATGTCTCCCGAAAACCCCGCTCCCTTCATTTTGACAATGCGGAGATGCCTTTAAGCAAGATGCTGGAAAAACTGATGAAAGAAAAGCTGATAAAGCCATTGGAAAATTGGAAGCCCAGGAACCACAATGCTCAGTTGGATGAGTCTAAGCATTGTCTTTTCCATCAATACCCTGGACACGACACTGATGATTGCACCTATTTGAGGTATGAGATCCAGAAGTTGATAGAAGATGGGAAGCTCGAGAACCTCCATGGGCCAAAAACAGAAAGTTATGGTAAGAGGTCAATTCAGGAAGTGCAAGGTCATAAACGTCGGCATGATGATTTTGGGATGCCCATGAGCAAAGTTTTCGGCGATTTGGTGAAACGAGGCCTTCTCACACCTCTCGAGAATTATAAGCCGAGAAACCCAAGTAGAGTTGACAGGACCAAGTTCTGCGAGTACCACAAGCATTTTGGTCATGTGACAGACAAGTGTGTGCATCTGAAGAAAGAAATTCAGTGGCTGATCTACGAAGGAAAGCTCAAGTTACCTGGCAGTCCAACCCGCGAAGAGTAGCTAGACTAGGGTCTACTTATCCTTAAGTAAGATTAAAAAAAAAAAGAGAGAAAAAATAGTCTCTCAGTCAACCTTCGTAGGTTCTAGTACTTTTTCCCTTTCAATCAGGTCCTCTACGGACATTGTAATAAATCTTCAATTTTCTATAAAAAGTCTTCTTCTTTTCTTGCTAGACTTAAGACATTATTTGCACACCTACATTACATTTAATGAAATGGTTTTATTTTATATGATCACTTGCATTGCTCAGCAAATAATCTCTCGAAATAATTAACATTTTGATTAATCAGTGTAAGAAAGTCAACTAATGTCATCAAGCCATACACTTTCCTCACCCCGCAAAAGGCCTTCATCAAAGCCATACACTTTCCCAAACCATGTCCTCCCCATCATCTTGACCAAGTCAACGACGGCGACATCATCAAGGGACGCAAGGCCACTCGGCTTCAAAAGATTGACCCCGTGCTCGGCAACAACCTAGGAGCTTGGCTTAGACCTCAAGGGTATCAAGAATGTTCAAGCAGGCTCGCCTTGGTCCTCATGTGCTTCGTAAAATTAAAAAAAAAAAAAAAAAAAAAAAAAAAGAGAAAAAAAATGTAGTGCAAAAAGAGTAATACCCAGCTAGACTGAAAATCCCAAAAGGCAGTCTAGGCAAAAAACAGTGTTGCACATAAAAATAAAAGAAAATGAGGCCAAGGACCCAGCGTCACCAATCAAAAGCTTGACGGATGTGCAAGACCAAAGCTCAGAAAATAAAAGTTGTCGATAACAATGGGACGGTCGAAGCAAAGACAGAAGCATTTAGGCACGTGCAAATCCTTTCTCCCCCAATGAAAGAGGAAGCAATCAGAAGCAGCCGTCCAAGAATGACTTGGTCAAGGAATCATCCCGAGGCCCACGCCTCATCATCTCATCCTAGCCTTTTCACTAAAGGAACCACAAATCCCATTTCCCAAAACAGTCCGGCCAAGGCCGAACTACGGCGACCTGAGCTCCTCACAATGAGGGGAACGTAGGCAACCAAAGAATGGTCCTGGTCATAAGCATATTCAAATTCCGTAAAATTCGGTCTCATCAATGACCTCTCTCCCATAGACACGCTCAAAACCCGTAAAACCCGGCCTCATCAATGACCTCCCTATACACAAACCTTTCTTTCACACCGCCCAATCTTGATACGCGGCATTGGTTGACTTTCTCCTCATGACTAATAAGAATGTTTTTTCATATTGAGATTAGTGGTTGAATAACCCGAAAATCAATAAAGGGTTTTAAGCAATCTTGTGATCATTGTAAATAAAACAAGTTTTCAGATGTCTTGAAAAGTCTTCTTTCTACATCTTAGGAAAAATAGTGCTAAACATCGATTTTCTCGTCGCCAGGGCTTCCATACACTTTTACAAACCCTTCTATGCTTATACTCTCTCAAAAGAGTCAAACCCAAAGCGAATTTTTGCGCCTACATTGAATAAGGCCGTCAAAATAACACAAAAATCGGGATCTATTCCCACTTTTCGAAAAAATATGCCCCTGCATGTATAAATTTCTGAAATTCTCTTCGTCCACATCTTCTTAAGGTTGACTGATTGACTAAATAAAATAAAAAAGAAAAAAGAAAAAAGGATAGGTTTTCCCTCTTCTGCTACAATTCGCATTAGGGCTGCTTCGAAACTCTCCAAGGTTGGGACTTTGTCAAAGCGTTCCTTTAAACTGGGGCTTCTTTAGCCATTTTTGGGGTTCGCATCAGGTTCTTCACTAAGTCCCTAGATAAATTCGATTTTGGTCAGATCAACCTCAGGATCACTTTCGCATGTATCAATCATATTGGGATTTTTGCTAGGTCACCAGGCTGGGGCTTCGCCAAGTCTCTTCGCCTACTCAGTTCATTCAACCGGGGCTTTGCCAAATGAAAGGATCTTTCCTTGCTTTAGTAAGACATGGGGCTTTGCAGAAAGTTTTTCCTCGCACGGGCTCCGATAAGTCACATCCATCCATAGAAGAGAAGTTTGGTCACTTCAACATCTGCTTTGGTTGTAAAAGCCTGTTAGCATCAGCTTCAAATGCCAGAGTGTAAGAAAGGAACATTCATCGAGACTCGAGGTTTAAACCCAGTCTCAGCCCAAGAGGGAATTCCCACCACGTTGACAACATCTCAAGAACAACAACAAGCTCAGCCCGCGCCCAAGGGATACAACCCCACCTGTTTGAAACCCGTCTTAAACAATTCCCAAATACATTCCATATGTACATCCGCACTGGGCCCCTACCATGTTTCCAAGAGAAAAATCATCCCTAGGCTCAAGTAACGTGCCAATTGCTAATGATAACGTTTTCTCCCAAAAGCGCCTTCGTTACTTCCGTTATAACGAGATAACACCAAAGCGACAGCTTTCCTAATTGTCAAAACGCCGAAAACTTAGACATCGTTCCTAATCGTCTAGGTAAAGCTTGAACTACGATCAAGGCTTGATTCCTCCGGGATACGTAGGTAGCCTTTCATAAAGGTTCAGCCATCCGACCACATTGGTCACCTTTTCCCTTCTCCATTCTCCAATGGCGCGTATGCTTTTCATAAAAGTCCAATTTTATGACCATATTGGTCACCCCTTTTGATTTGGAACATTCCTATGAAGGATTGGTTGTTTGACCTCCTAGGTCACCCCGTTTCCATCCTTACAGGAAGTGGACCGAATATCTCTTTGCCATTGTCCCAAGGAGGCCGTGTAGGTGATCTCTTTGATCCCCAATTCCAACCTCGTGGATCATAGCCTCCATTCCGGGGCCCAAAGGCAATGAAAAGCATAGTTCAAAGCTTATTAAGTCGCGCGACATAAGAAGCCGTGTCGCGCGACATAACTAGCCACATCGTACAACAGACATCGCAGCCTTCCTCGTTTTCCCCTGTGGCACTCCCCGACATATCGAAGCCGCAAATACCAATCCTACACCTCTCAAATGCATAGGGAAGGGTTCATTTACCCCATGAACACCCATACATTCATATTCAAGCCAAAAATTCATTCAAGTCACCCAGCTTCTAGCCATTTTTCGTACATCATTTCATAAATGTGTGCAAAAGAGAAAAGGCTAGCAATGTACATTCAAAACCAAAATAGACCAAGTCTAAGAAATGTGCATAAGTAAAAATAACATGTGTCTTCCCCAAAAGGGGTACAATAACCAAAAAAAGTCATAAATGCCTAAGGGGGAAGGGGGCTACTCGAATCCTCTCCATCGCCCTCTCCATCATCCTCTCCCCCATCTCCATCCTCGTCATCATCCTCGCCTCCTCTCGGCTCATCATCGTGGTCATCCGAAGGTGCCTCATAAGGCTATGGTCTCCAGTGCGGCGGTAATAGTCATCGAGCTCGGTGATAACAGAGAGTCAAGCTCGTAGTCTATAGCCGTCTCAGCCTCCTCATCCTCATCATCATCGTCTATCTCAATGGGTCTCGTGAAGAGGCACATTTGGCCTCTTTGTCCGAGGCCTCGGTCCACTCATACCCCGCCGGTTCCTCGCCGGTGCCCGCGTCATCGTAACGGCTCTTCTTCCTTCTCGGGCGACTGGTGGAGAGATATCGATTGAACCCCGTGACGCAGCACCGATTCTTCCAAAAGCTCATTCCTTTACGGAGCTTGCCAATCATGCCCACAGCACCGGTATAAGCCCCGGTCAAGTGCCCGTAAGCCCGAGCCGATACCTGCTACAAGCGGACATAATAAGTGTCAAAATACGCTTCTTGATAACAAAAAGAGATGCAAGCAATCCAAAGAGACGTAAGGAGCAATACTTACGGATCTAGAACCTCGCGGAGCACCCGGATGAGGATGAGTCTCGTGACATATCAATATGGGCTCGCCTCATGCGACCGCCACCCCGATAATCAATGAAAGTCGGGGCAAAGGAGGTCTAGCTACGTAGCGCCGAAGGCCCCGCGCTATGAGCACCATAACCAACCCCGGTCTCGCGGGGATCAAGATGCTCGGCCACGTACAAAGTATAGTCCCCTCCCGTGTGTAGAGATGTGCCGCCACGCCTACTATCAGAGCATCTACATTCGCCAACCGGGCGAGGCAACACATCCTAGCCGGAGGATCATCGTGATCCGAGCATGCTTATTCGGCCCATGCCGTCTATACACCCTCTCTCCTAGATACAAGGCGTCTCCTGACAAACCTACTAGAGCTTGCGACACTCTGTCAAGTGTGCGCAGCATGATCTAAATCCAAAGCGCCATAACGGCATCTGTGGAACAAACTCATCCTCTGTGGAATCCCTCTCGGGCATGTCAACGTATCGTGATACGAGGCGGTAATCCCGCACCTCGAATCCTCCGGGTGTCCCGGTTCTGCTTCCTAGCATTCTTCGTCCACCGACGAAGAGCAAAAAAGTGGTGGCAGGTGAAACTCATCCTATATCTCGCCACTCATAATGCAGCCTAAAGTACTCGAAGGCCCAAGCTTGAAAAGGAGAAGAAGAAGTCAAAACAGTGGAAAACAAGGGATATAATGAAATGCGCAAAAGAAAAGAGATCAAGGTGAGAGAATACCTCGAAAGCCGATGACAAAGAAGTAAAATACTTCGCCTCCCCTACTGGGACGTCATCTAGAGCCAAATACATCTCGCCTAAGCCAGCCTCGCCCCAAGATAGATTCCCCACGTATCCCGTGCTCTCAAAAGCTCCAACAAGGAAATCAAAGCAGTAGATGCGCTGTTGATGAACAAAGATGTCGGAAAAGCCCACCCATAAGAAAGCCCTAGCCAATCTCTCGGCCTCACCGGCTCTCAACGGGATCATCAACCACAATGTAATCCCTACTCGTCCCTCAATCAAGCCATGTAGCTCGCCCTAACTCGTATCCATTCCCCTTCCCCGATCCTGGAATGAAACCAAGTAAGCCCATAAAATCAAGATCATCGGAATGTTTGGCCGGGGGCTCGGCTCCTGTGCGGGCTCCTCTGAGGTAAGCGGCTCATCCGTAAAGGGCAAAATCCTGTGATAATCGCAAAATCCGGAGGAGTGATCGTCGTCTCACCCCAAGAGAAGTGGAACGAATGTGTGGTCTCCCACCAATACTCGAAAGCTCTCACCAAATCTACACTCCTCTCGAGTGTTTCCAATGGCCCTCGCCATCTCAAAAATCGTCCTAGCCCGACGGCATAAATCATGCCCTTAGGCGAGTCTATCTGCTCCCGGCTACCCTAAGCAAGCTCTGCCATAGCCTCGCCAATCGCCTCCGGAGAGCCACGGTGCGTAATTTCGCAAGAAAACATGGCAAAAGTATGAATATTTCGTGCTATTCCTTGAAATCATGAAAATAGGTCAAAATTTAGCAATGTATAGCATGCATTTAGCTTCACATTTCTCATCAATCTATGATTTCATGCCAGCTTTATGATTTAATTCATAGCACAGTCAAGGCATTCGGTTCGAATCAATTTCGCCCCAAATTAAAAAAAAAAATTCAAGAAACCCTAGGTTTCTTACCTCATTCTTCTTCCCGACATCCGAGGTATGCTCATCGAGCCGCAGGTAGAACTCTCCCCTTTGAGCTTCCGGAAGAAATGGCCTTTGATTCCTTTGCACCCCTTTTCGTCGATTTGCTAAGTTGGCATGTTGAGAAGCCCTTTTGGTGGGATAGAGCCTAGGAGGCATTCTTCAATTGAATCGGACTAAGAAGTGTTTGGATTTCTCTCGATTTCCCTCGAATCTCCCTCTCTGATGTTCGCTCTCTCTCTTCTCACTGTCGCCTCCCTCTCAATTTCAAGTCTAATTAAATTTCAAATGGCGACTGTGCGAATTTTAAAGAAATCTGTTCACCTGGCCTCTTATGTCGTGCGACATACTAAGCCTTTGTGGCTTGTTTTTACAATTTTGCCCCTGAAGGCTCAATTTTACGATTTTATCCCTCATAGGTGTGTTTTACCCTTGTGCCCCGGCATTTCCAATCATTTTTCGATCAAATTTTCCTCCAAAGTGTTCCCGAGGCTTATTTTACAAATTTACCCCCTGTGGCTCATTTTATTTGCCTTTGGCATTTTTAATTCACTTCTTTTACAAAAAAATTATCAGGATACGTCCTACTTTCTTTACAAAAATCATCGAGTCCTTCTTACTTCTTTAGTCTCTATTATTTCCGTCATAAAGAAATAATGTCATCTAGCTTTAGCTACCCATATCTCTGATTCGAAAGAGATTGAGACGTATGCTCAAGTTTTTCTATCTTTAGCTACCCATATCTCTGATTCGAAAGAGATTGAGACGTATGCTCAAGTTTTTCTATCTTTAGTTACCCATATCTCTGATTCGAAAGAGATTGAGACGTATGCTCAAGTTTTCTATCTTTAGTTACCCATATCTCTGATTCGAAAGAGATTGAGACGTATACTCAAGTTTTTCAAACTTTAGCTACCCATATCTCTGATTCGAAAGAGATTGAGACGTATGCTCAAGTTTTTCAAACTTTAGCTACCCATATCTCTGATTCGAAAGAGATTGAGACGTATGCTCAAGTTTTTCTATCTTTAGTTACCCATATCTCTGATTCGAAAGAGATTGAGACGTATACTCAAGTTTTTCAAACTTCAGATACCCATATCTCTGATTCGAAAGAGATTGAGAAGTATACTCAAGTTTTCCAAACTTAAGGTACCCATATCTCTGATTCGAAAGAGATTGAGAAGTATACTCAAGTTTTTCAAACTTAAGATACCCATATCTTTAATTCGAAAGAGATTGAGAAGTACGCTCAAGTTTTTCCAAGCAAGTTTTTCCAAGCTTTAGCTTCCTCTATCTCCGTCATAAAAGAGATAGTACCCTAAGCTTTAGCTTCCGTTAGAATGAAATAATGTCAGGTGACAACCTCCATTAATTGTCAAAATCTCAAGGATCCTAGACATCGTTCTTAACCTATCTAGTGATGCTCGAACTACGACCTGGCTTGATTCCTTCAGGATACGTAGGTAGCCTCCTCGTAGGTTCACCTAACTTGTCACATATGACGCCCCCTTTCCCCGGTGGATTCCGAACTACGATTATGGCTTGATTCCCCACTCGGGATACGTAGGTAGCCTTTTATAAAAGGTCCAGCCACTCGACCAACTTGGTCACCCATCCGTCTCGCATTCGCCGTATTGGATCCTTTTCTTATCGACATTCCCACTCGCCTTCCCGCAAGTGACGTTGCCGAGGGGCTTCGTAAGTACCCAAATCCGGCTCATGCCTTCCTGTTAAGTTTCCCGGCAATTCCGGCAAGTTTTCCGGTAATTCCTGATTCTTTCCTAGAGTTCCTGAACAATTTCGGAACTGTTTCAAATCACCTAAGGGGATAAGAGACTCGCTTGGAGCCAAAGAAACACGTTTTTATTTCAAGAGGAATTCCCTTCTAGAAGACTCGCCACTTTGCATGTTTCTAGAAGGATCCGAATGTGGCTACTTATGTCGTGCGACATAATAGGCCATGAAACCTTCTAGAAACCCGCCACCTTGCATGTTTCTAGAAGGAATCGCATGTGGCTACTTATGTCGTGCGACATAACCAAGAGAGAGTTCTAGAACCATGCCACCTTGCATGTTTCTAGAAGGAAAACGGTTATGGCTTATCATGTCGTGCGACATAACAAGCCCATGCAGTGCGGCTCTATAAATAGAGGCCTTCACCTCTCATTTTAGACACACCTCTTCCACCCCTCGCCCCTCTATAGGGAATACGCCCGTAAGACTCTCTCTCCTCACATACCCCCAAATCACACTAATCCTCTCCAATCAATCACACACACACTTCCCACACACACACACTTCCTATACACATCAAGAACCCAAGGTTCTCACGGATTCAAGGCTGGACATCAGCTCCGGAGGAGGATGCTAGAAGGCTCCTATATCTAACTTGATATAGGAGTTGTGGATCTTCAAGGGTAACGCTCCCTTCCTCCCTATTTCTCCCTCTTTTGAACATATGTAGTTTAATCCACATAAATGACCTCAAATGTGATGTAATAACTGAGATCTAATCTTTGCATATCTATTTTTAGTCTCAGATCTTATAGATCCATCATTGTTTTACACATCATTTCACATAATCAAACCATTTTGACATTGTTTTTGCATGAACACTAATGATGAGTATGGATCCCTCATATCCACACCTTCTTGAAGTGTTCATAATCCGAAATACTAGCTCCCCGAGACCTATTGGTGAAGTAACTTGGCTATTTTAAGGCCTTGTTACCTCTGTAGATCTCGATTCTTGAAGCTCGCAGTGGCTAGTTATGTCACGCGACATAGGCGGCATGTCACGCGACATAAGTAGCCGCTTGCATATTCCTCATCCTTTCACCGTAATCCGATGTTTGCCTTCTTTTAATGCATCAATCTGCATTTAAAACTAAAACACTTGCATACGAGCAAAGATCATTTGCATTAAAAGGATATCTTTTTCACCAAAATGACATCTTTGCTTTAATGGTGCATCCTTTGCACTCAAAAAACCCCTTTTCACATAAAAGATGCACTCTTTGCATTCAAAAACTCATTTTCATACTCAAAATGCATACTTTGCATAAAAAATTCATCCTTTGCCATTTTCATGCATCATTTGTGCATTAAATACTATTTTCCAACATAAAAATGCATTCTTTGCATAAAAATCCTATCTTTACGCATCACTTGCATAAAGATCATTTCTTTCAATCAAAAAGCATCATTTGCTAAAACCAAAAATGTCATCTTTTCATTAAAGAGTCATTTTTCATTATGCATTTCCCCTATCCCCCAACCTTGGAACGGACCGGTGTAAAAGATCCTATCTTTACATCGTTCCTTCCATTAAAGGTTCACGATTTCTTTGGAAAGGGATAACATTGAACCCTATATCTCCGATTATCGCTTAAGAAAGAGTATGAAGCCTCTATACGAGCTCGACCGTCTTAAAGCGTAGGATTGATGGGCTAAGGACCCTCCTTTTCTAAAGAACCTCATCTTTGACCAAAAGAGAGTCATTCTCTCGATCACGCAAGTCCCGAGGGTCCCGAGGTTAAAATGCGATGATCACAAGTCATAAGATGAGGACGGGATCATAATCCCAAATACATAAAATTCCAAGGAATCCCGAGCGACAACCAACAAATGGTTTGTACGTCCGGAAGACAACTTGGGACATTCCCTCCTTATTTTCAAACACATGCACACAAGAAAGCACGCAAGCAAGCACGATTAATGAAATCTTGGGAGACTTGCTCCGGCAAGGCACTTTGGGTGAACGCCAAACGTTCTTCCCAAGGGGTAACTTAACCTCTGAACCCATAAAACCTTTTTTTCAAAGTTTTGAGGTAATCAAAATGGCGTGGCAACTCCGTTTTTCAAATAACTCGGATGTCTTCAAACTCGCGTGAATCCAACAAAATTTGGGCACCACATTCACATCTCAAGTGTTCTCCGGGTGAGAGTAGCTTCAAGCTTCTTTAAGGCATTGGACGAGAATGAGCGAGAGGTGGAATTTGTGGCACCAACCGCTTTGGTGTTTTCCACAAGATTGTCTACGATAGTATCGGTGAACATGGAGGGAAGAGTAAAGGAATTGAAGATGGTGTGCACTTCCTCTGAACAGCAGCTAGCCCGAGCTTGAATGGCTTGTTCCATGGGTTCAAACTCCACGGATACCTTCGGGGAGGTTTTGAGATCATTGACCATTGAGCCAAGTGCAGAGTTGAATCCTTCCCTGAGGTTGTCCAAGCGGTCATTGAACTCATCTTGGATCTCATTCAGCTTGGCCTTCACTGTATCTGACACAGTATCAAGATTTACCTTAGAATCCACCTTGAAAAGATCAATTTGTTCCAAGACTTCTTCACGCAAATTATCCAAGGCGGTTTGGACAACTTGAGATAATTGCGGTCTGGTTTGAAGAAAGTCAAGGAATTTGGTGCTCAGATTACCCAAATCTTTATCAAGGGAGGTACAGAGTTTCTCTCCAAGAACATCCAAAGATTTCTTCATCTCCTCAATAGATGCCTTTTCTTCTAAGGCTTTTACCAAACCAGCTTCAAGGGATTTCTGAAAGGCTTCAGAAGCGGTTTTGATCATGGAAGCGGTTTGATCAGGAGGAGCGGTTGAGGAGGAAGATGGAATAGCTGTAGATCTCTCCCCCTTAATGGCATCAAGCAAAGAGGTTTTAAGGGTTGCCAACTCAAGGGAGTGAGAGTCCACCTTGGCTTGTAAGGCGCGGTTGGAGGCAAGGAGGGATTCATTTGAGGCGGTTAAGGAGATAACATGGCCTTGATTAATGATCAGTTGGCCTTGAATCAGGTTTAGGGTTTGGAGAATTTGGGAGTACTCAGAAGGAGGGGCGGTTAATGGTGAGGCGGTTGGAAATATGGGAGGCGGTTGTGTTTGGTTGGTTTCAGGTGCGGTTTGGATTTGGGGAGGTATATTAGGAGGAGGTGAATTCTGTCTAATTTGTGAGTTGTGAGGAGTTGGGGATTTTGAAGGGGTGTTTGATTTAGAGCGGTTAGGGGCAGGGGAGTGGTTTTTGTTAGGGGAATTGACAGGAGTTAGATCATCCCTAACAGATTTGGATGTGGCATGTCCAGCTGAGGGCTTGGACTGCCATTGTTGATAGGCAGAATGAGTAGGGGTTTGGTTGGAATGTTGTGAGTTCATGGAATGGGAATGTTGGGGTGAGTTATATTGGGATTGAGAAGATAGGGGTGATAGTGATTTTCTGGGGGAAGGTGAAGGGGAATTTTGAGGAGGTGATTGAGGAGGGGAATTTCTGATAGGTGAGGGAGTGGGTGAGAGATGGACAGGCTTGGATTTCTTGAAGGTTTTCTTTCTGGCCGCCATCTTCTTCCTCTTAGGTTTCTCCCCCTGAAGTGGTGCGGTTTTGATGGGGGAAGGGGTTATGGATTTGGCTTTGGAAGGGGATCTGGATTGAGAGTTGGCAGGGGATTGGACTGGGGATTGGTTTGGAGATTGGACAGGAGAGGTCTGAGGAGTTGGGGGCGGTTGGGTTTCTAGAGGCGGTTCATGGGTTGGCGGTTCCGGCTTCAGGAGTTTTGCCCTTGGCTTGATATTTTTCAGCCTGCTCCTTTGCCAATCTAGCAATCCTATCTTGGAGAACCTTCATCTGTTCCTCCACAGTCAAACCAGCCATCTCATCTCTGGCTTTCTTGGCCCTGGCCACCAAGTTGGGAATACTTGGATCTTCCTCTTCTTCATCATCTTCATCCACCAAATGCATGGTTCCAGGTTCAGGTTCCTTAGATGATTTCTTCCTTTTGCTAGTCCCAGCTCCATCATCAGCAGTAGGCGGTTTGGATGCTGGAGCGGTCTTGGTCCTCTTGGGAAGCGGTTCAGCTCTTGCTTGGGGCTTCCTGGACCGCTTGGTAGCTTTAGACTTAGGAGCAGTTGAGGGGTCTCTCAACTCATAGGGTTCCTTCCCTGGGTATGTATCTGCATCATACAAAGATTTGTATAGTGCATCTCCATTGGCATACCTGAAGAAATGGCATGCAAGCAATCCAAGGGAATCATCTGAGCAGTCCACCATAAGATCTGGATTCTTGGTGACCATATCATCTAAGTGCTCATAGTCCGTCAACAGAGCGGTTAAGATCCTGCAGAAAGGTCTCCACCTCTGATCTTCACCTTTGACCTTGGACTGATAGGTCTCAATGCTGTCCTTAATCTCAAAATAAAGGATTCTTGGCCAGTGAAGCTTGATTTCCATAAAGATAACAGAACTATACATCCATTGTTGGGATGTAAAGTTGTTGTGGTTCCCAGTCTTTCCACAAATGGATCTCCCCACTAGATGACCTATGAAGTTCATCAGCTCACCAAAGTTCTTTCTGGGGATCTTCTTGTACTTCTTAGACAAGGTATCTACTTTGGCGGTTTGGAAAGCAGCATTGTCTTGAATAACCTGATCAACCTCTAAGGGAGCTCCTCCAACAGTAAATCTGAAGAGTCTTCTTATGTCAATATAGTCTATGGAGAGCTTCATGCCTTCAACTACAGCGGTCAGGCAGGAGACTTTTTGGCCTTGCTCAAGAACTCTGGAATCCTTCTTAGCGGTTGCAAAGAATTGATCCACGAAAGATGGCACTATAAAATTCTGCTTCTTGGTGAAGAGAGGTAGGATGCCTGAAACTCTGAGCTTCCTCAGCAACTCCCTTCCTAGAGCATCAGTTTTGAGCTCTTCCTCATTCACTTCCCACCCAGGTAGGAAAGTAGTTGGATCCTACAAATTTAAAATTTCAAGTGTTAGATCCATTTGTGTATTCATAGTTCACATGCGGTTTGAGCACCAAGCGGTTGAGCAATGGTGCGGTTTGAAAATGTCAAACCCCAAGTGAAACCATGAATACTTAAACAAATAATGAGGACTTGAGAATAAAATTACTTAAGTACGTGGCATTGTAATCCAAACTTATCCCACACTGCAAGCAGTGATTAGAGAGGAATTTCTTGGTTTCCAGCCTATATACTTAGTAAAATCTCAAAAACATTGGAAAGGAAATAAACAGCATGTGGTTTCTAAAGATTTGAAAATGCGGTTTTAGAACATGCGGTTTAGGTTGAATAGGTGAGGAGCGGTTTGAAACAAAAATTCCTAAGCGATTGCATACAAGCGGTTTCAAACCAAAATAAAATCCAAAATTTCTGAAAAAGTTGAAAATTTTCTAAGTGTTGGAAAACACTTTCTCAGAATCAAGGCAACCAAAACATATGATTTTTCAAGAACAGTTCATGGGTTTTGTGAAGAACACCAAGAACATTCAAGAACACCAAGAACAGAGATACATGAAACTTAACCAAAATGAGCAAATAACATATCAAAATGATCACATTGGGAAGGGGATTAACAATATATCATTAAAATTACAACCTTTACCCAGAATCATCAAGAAACACTAAAAATGTAAATTGGGTTTTCGAAGTAGAGAAACTGAAAATCATAAAATTAACACTCAAATCATGCATTGATCATGAAATAAAATACATATATCTAATCTAAGCATGAATCCGAGCATATCCCAACAAAAATCATTGAAAATGAGTAACAAATAAGATCAAAATCACCATAATGAAGAACATGAGGGATACGAACAGTTTCTAAGTGTTCATCCATGGCAGATTTTGAAGAAACTAAGAGTTAGGGTTAGAGATGTTACCATTTCCAGAATAGATTTCTTTGCCCTAGCAGTTGTAGAGGTTCTTTGTCTTTTTGAAGTTGAAGGTTTTGAAGTTGTTGCCATTGATGATTAAATAAGAAAAATGAGGGTTTTTGTAAAGGGTTTTAGAGAGAGAGAGAGAGAGTACGGTGTGCAGAGAGTTGGCAGAAGAAAAGAAAGAATTTCACCAACTCAGGTATATATAGGGTGAAGGGGTAGGCAGTTGGTTCAGAGAAAAATGATTGAAATATACCAACTGTTGCACCCTTTCACCTCCTGCACCTCTCTCAATGACGGCTGACATGAGGGTTTTTAATGCTCATGTCTCCTTAGCATTAAATGCTCTTAATTTTGAAATAAACGAGGGAAACATTTTGCAAAAATACCCTTATGTCAAAAATAAGGACTAAAAAATAAATAAAGGAATTTGAACAGTTTTTTTTTTAAATTAAGATAAGCAATAAAAATAGACAGAGTTTACTTCTTTGTTGAAACGCGGTTTTGATCCAAGCGGTCAGACTGCATGAGTGGTTTGGAACTTGCGGTTTGCATGCAGGCGGTTGGATAATCTTGCGGTTTTGACACAGGCGGTTCAACAGAAGCGGTTTGATTCCAAAAGGAATTTCAACCTAGACTCAACAAACAAGTTAGCAAATAAAAAGTATGGAATTTATTTAAGTTCAAGCATATCCATTTCTCCTCTGAGAAAAGAAAATCTCTTGGAGTCAAGAGCCTTTGTGAGGATATCAGCAATCTGATTGTCTGTCCCCACGTACTCTAAATGGATATTCCTCTTCTCCACATGATCTTTGAGGAAATGATACTTGATATCTATGTGCTTGGTCTTGGAATGCATGACAGGGTTGTTGGAGACTGAAATTGTTGAAGTGTTATCGCACATGATAGGACAATTTCCTTCATGGATTCCATAGTCTACCAACTGCTGCTTCATCCAAAGGATTTGACAGCAACAACAACCAGCAGCAATGTACTCAGCCTCTGTGATTGACACTGAAACTGATGCTTGCTTCTTGCTGGCCCAAGCAACTAGTCTATTTCCGAGGAAATGACAAGTACCACTAGTGCTTTTCCTGTCAATAGTGCAAGCCGCATAATCTGCATCCGAATAACCTACAAGATCGAAGTTCGAATCTTTGGAATACCAAAGTCCAAGGTTAGTGGTTCCGGATAAATAGCGGATTATACGCTTGATCGCAATAAGATGTGCTTCTCTAGGATGCCGCGATGGCGAGCACATACACGTACACCGAACATGATATCTGGCCTACTAGCAGTTAAGTAAAGTAATGAGCCGATCATACCTCGATATAAAGTCTGACCAACTTTCTTACCTTTGAGATCCTTATCTAGCTTATTGCCGGTGGCCATAGGAGTATCATATGCTTTCGCATTTTCTAATCCAAACTTCTTTATCAACTCCTTGGTGTACTTGGCTTGGCTGAGAAAAATACCTTCTTCGCATTGCTTGATTTGAAGTCCGAGGAAAAATGTTAATTCTCCCATCATGCTCATCTCAAACTTGCTTTTCATTAGCTTCTCGAAATGCTTACAAAGCAACTCATTAGTAGAACCAAAAATAATATTATCGACATAAATTTGAACAAGTAAAGTATGCTCATTATATTTGGCAATAAAAAGAGTTGTATCAATTTTACCACGTTTGAATCCTTTTTCTAGTAAAAATTTAGAGAGAGTCTCATACCATGCTCTTGGAGCTTGCTTAAGTCCATACAAAGCTTTCTGGAGTTTGTAGACATGATTGGGAAATTTGGAGTCTTCAAATCCAGGTGGTTGGGCAACATACACGGTCTCTTGCAGTTCGCCGTTGAGGAATGCACTCTTTACGTCCATTTGATATAACTTGAAACGCTTGAAAGAGGCGTAGGCTAAGAAGATTCTGATAGCTTCCAATCTTGCAACTGAAGCAAAAGTTTTATCATAATCAATTCCTTCTTCTTGCCTATATCCTTGTGCAACCAACCTTGCTTTATTCCTAGTTGTGAATGTGTGCCCAAAATTTTTGTTTATTGGAATTCACGCGAGTTTGAAGACATCCGAGTTATTTGAAAAACGGAGTCGCCACGCCATTTTGATTACCTCAAAACTTTGAAAAAAAGGTTTTATGGGTTCGGAGGTTAAGTTACCCCTTGGGAAGAACGTTTGGCGTTCACCCAAAGTGCCTTGCCGGAGCAAGTGTCCCTAGATTTCATTAATCGTGTTTGCTTGCGTGCTTTCTTTGTGTGCATGTGTTTGAAAATAAGGGGGGGAATGTCCCAAGTTATCTTCCGGACATACAAACCATTTGTTGGTTGTTGCTCGGGATTTCTTGGAATTTATGTATTTGGGATTATGATCCCGTCCTCATCTTATGACTTATGATCATCGCATTTTAAACCTCGGGACCCTCGGGACTTGCGTGATCGAGAGAATGACTCTCTTTTGGGTCAAAGATGAGGTTCTTTAGGAAGGAATGTCCTTAGCCCATCAATCCTACGCTTTAAGACGGTCGAGCTCGTATAGAGGCTTCATACTCATTCTTAAGCGATAATCGGAGATATAGGGTTCAAGGTTATCCTTTTCCTAAAGAAATCATGAACCTTTAATGGAAGGAACGATGCAAAGATGAGAACTTTTACACCGGTCCGTTCCAAGGTTGGGGGAAAAGGGAAATGCATGATAAAAAAATGACTCTTTAATGAAAAGATGACATTTTTAGGTTGCAAATGATGCTTTTTGATTTAAAGAAATGATCTTTATGCAAATGATGCATAAAGATTTGATTTTTATGCAAATGATGCATTGAAAAAGGGGTTTTGATGCAAAGGATGCGTTTTCATTGAAAAAGATTTGATCTTTATATGCAAATGATGCATAAAGATGACATTTTTATTGGAAAATAGGGATTTTAGGTGCAAAGGATGCACCTTTATGAAAAAGACTACATTTTTATGACAAATGAGGTCTTAATGCATGCAAAGGGGAAAGGGGTGATAAAGAAATGATCTTTATGAATAAATGCCAAGTCCCAAGCAAGATATATGAATGCAATGAGCAAGTATATCAATTAAAATGCAAGGTTAGGGCGTGCGAGGTTACCAATTGTTTCCTTCGCTTCTTCGGACGGAGCTAGGAGGAGAGGTTCTTCTTGGGTCTTCAAGGAGGAGGGAGATGGCTTCTTGAGCTTCTTCTTCGCCTTCTTGGACTTCCAGCAGCTCCTTGGGGGATCTTCTTCGTATTATGAGAGTATTATGCTTCTTGTTGATTGATTAAAATGGGTAGAGGAGGGCTCTATTTATAGGCGTCCGGGATAAGGCTAATGAAGCCGTGCGGCCGCAGCCCTTTGCAAATGAGGCCGTGCGGTCTTATCCACAATGACTCAGCATTCTAGAACCATGCAAGGTGGCATCATTCTAGAAGCCTCTCCCTAATTAAGAAAAACGTGTTTTCTTAATTAGGAAGGCTCCTTACAGCCCTAATTTAAATTTGGACTGTTCCAGGACATTTCCGGAACACTAGGAAGGTCCGGGGAATTACCGGAAAATTTACCGAAATTGCCGGGAAATTTAACCGAAAGGCATGAGCCAGATTTGGGTACTTACAGAAGCCCCTCGGCAACGTCACTTGCAAGGCGAGTGGGGTTGTCGATAGAAAAGGATCCGATCTGGCGAATGCCGAGACGGATTGGGTGACCAAGGTGGTCAAGTGGCTGAACCTTTTGGAAGGCTACCTACGTATCCCGGAGGAATCAAGCCAGGCCGTAGTTCGGAATTAGGATCCGCTGGGGGAGGAAGAAGAGAAAATGACCTAGGAGGTCAAGCAATTGATCCTACTGGGGACATGCTAGGAGTGACCCAGGTGGTCGAATATTTGAACTTCTATGAGGGGGCGCTTTATCACTGAGGAGTGACAAAGAAACAGGGTGACCAAAGTGGTCGAATGGCTGAACCTTTTATAAAAGGCTACCTACGTATCCCGGAGGAATCAAGCCTTGATCGTAGTTCAAGCATCACTAGATAGTTAGGAACGATGTCTAGGATCCTTGAGATTTTGACAATTCGGAGGCTGTCACCTGATGAAGCTAGAGCTTATGGCACTATCTCTTTATGACGGAGATAGAGGTAACTTAAGTTGGGAAACTTGAGCGGACGTCACTATTCGCGGATAGAGGTATCACAAGTTGAAATGACTTGGGCATACGTCACTATTCGCGGATAGAGGTAGCACAAGTTGGAATGACTTGGGCATACGTCACTATTCGCGGATAGAGGTAGCACAAGTTGGAATGACTTGGGCATACGTCACTATTCGCGGATAGAGGTAGCACAAGTTGGAATGACTTGGGCATACGTCACTATTCGCGGATAGAGGTAGCACAAGTTGAAATGACTTGGGCATACGTCACTATTCGCGGATAGAGGTAGCACAAGTTGGAATGACTTGGGCATACGTCACTATTCGCGGATAGAGGTAGCACAAGTTGAAATGACTTGGGCATACGTCACTATTCGCGGATAGAGGTAGCACAAGTTGGAATGACTTGGGCATACGTCACTATTCGCGGATAGAGGTAGCACAAGTTGGAATGACTTGGGCATACTTCACTATTCGCGGATAGAGGTAGCACAAGTTGGAATGACTTGGGCATACGTCACTATTCACGGATAGAGGTAGCACAAGTTTAGAGTTCTGACAATTCGGAGGTTGTCACCTAGTGTTATCCCGTTATAACGGAATTAACGGAGGCGACTGGGAATAAAGCTTGATTGCTAAAGAGATAAGGGATATTTTCTGAAAAGATGTTATCTTGGTTAAAAGATAACGGAAATTGCATGCCCAAGTGGAAGGTCCAGGGGCAGGATTGTAATTTCTGCTCAGAGCGAATGAAGCCGCCCGGCATGAGATGGAGAAAAAGAAGCCGTACGGCTAGAAGCCTGTTTTTTCCAGATTATTTAAAATCAGGTTTTGAACGGGCATTGGGCACCATTGCCGCCCACTTCAGCCGAGAGAGAGAGAAGAGAGAGAGAATTTTCGAAATTCTTCAACCCTTTTGCTTCCCTTTGATTTGAAATGGATCCGGAGGGCAATCCCATACCAAGGCAAGCGAGGAGAAACATCTCGGCGGCCGCGAGAAGGAGGAGGAAGGAGCTCGTGAGGACGGAGAGGAAGTATGACTTCCTTACGCCTCCATCGGAGCTTTACCCGGGGAGGAGGGAGCATAAATCAACGAACCCGCGATCGGTTGGGGTAAGCATTCTCATTTTGCTCAAATCCGATGATTTTGCTTGAATTTTTGAATGATTTAGGGCTTGACCCGAATTTTAGGATTTTTGAATGATTTTTTGAATGATTTTGAGATGCATGAACAACCTATGAGGCTAAGAATATGCAATGTGCAATTTTATTTGATGAAAAAAAAAAAATATGAGAATGACTCACTTTTTTCTCGCAAAATGAAGTAAGAATGAGAATTTTTCAAAATATGAGACGGAGTTCTTGCCTTGTGCTAGAACTAGGTCAAAATTCTGATTTTCAATGAGAAAACATGATTTTGGAAGATGAAATGATTCATGCATGCCATTTTTTGAAAAATAATGCTTATGTGCAAAAAATTGTGATTTTGTGCTTTAGGAAAGCAATGACGCGTTTCAAGTGATGAAAGACACGTTTTTTATGCAAAAGTTATGCTAGAAAAACTTTTATGAATGCTTTTCTTTTGAAAATATGTGCACTTTTGAATATATGCATGCTTTTGAAATGATATGAAGGACTGACGCTTCTTTTGATGTGCTTGTCTACAGGAGAACAAGTCTAGAGGACCGTCGGAGATAGCGGTCAAGCTTTGGCAGAGGATGCCAGATTTTGAGAAGGATGGGGCAAATCCAGCAATGGTGAGGGCTACCGGCTTGGATGCATTTGTAGAGGCCATTGGTAGGGGTGTCCACATTACCTCTAAGAGCAAGGGCTTGTCCAGCCCTTTCTCGAGTTCCGTGGGACAAGTACTCATAGCTTTCACCGGAGCCGGGAGAGCCGATGCTGACTCCCGCCGATTTCACCGCTATTACGGGCTTACAGCTCACCGGAGGCCCGTGACTTGGAGGGACCATATTACCGCCGAGGAGTTCCAAGCTTTGGTAGGGTTTGAGCCGATTCCCAAGGGGCCGGGATGGAGACACCGGAATGTCGAGGTGGCGCTCGACTAGCATGCAGAATTTTGCCGCTAATGATGTGATCGCCCGGCCTCGGCTAGAGCATTCATATGGTTGATGCTATCCCACCATCTTTGCCAATTCTGGGACGATAGCTATGACTTGCCTCCTCGACTCCTCCGGGAGGATGTTGATGGGATAGGGACGGTCTCTTGGGGAGAGGCCGGATTGGCGGAGTTGTACTTCTCGTTGGACATGTACACGGAACAAGGCCGCTTCGATGGACTCGCTTTCTTTTGCCCTCGAGGTAGTCTCCTTTTTTTTTTCTTTTCTCTTTTCTGTCTTGAGACTTTTATGAGAGAGAAAATGACCTTTTGATGTTTTGAACATGCAGCCCTGGTTTTTGCGAGGTGATCGGGTTCTTCCCTTGGAACCAAATAGGAGTGATGTCACCATCTTCCCCGCTATGGTTCACGGAGGGGAGATGCGAGAGATAAATTCACGGGAAGACCCGGATTACCTTCGATTACAAAATGGTGAGGCCGGTCATCAACCGTGGATGGGCACGACGGAGTGGACTTCTACCCACAAGCGGGGTATCCGTAGATCTTCTTTGGGAGATGCTATAGAGGTGACGCAGGCAGAGGAGGTGGCTCAC
This sequence comes from Adenophora triphylla var. japonica, assembly GCA_022495995.1. Classification (NCBI taxonomy): domain Eukaryota; kingdom Viridiplantae; phylum Streptophyta; class Magnoliopsida; order Asterales; family Campanulaceae; genus Adenophora; species Adenophora triphylla. The sequence goes on from JAFEMH010000349.1 coordinate 671,382, forward strand.
AGTGGCCGACATGTGATGTCATCTACTTGGGGGACCGCTTCTCGAGACAAAGATGGTCATGTTCCCCACTAGATGCCATTACTCCTTGACCCTCCAAAGACGGATGCCGCAGCCCCGGGGATCGGCCAGAGGATGAGGTTGAGAGGTACCAAAGTGTGCGTGGCCGCGAGAGGAGTACTTCGACATGGACACCCCTACGCCGTGTTTGTGGAGCGGCGCCCGAGGACGCCACGTAAGCTAGTGAAGCCGGGCGGTCACTCGGGGATATGGGGAGGATGAGCCTACCGACCCGCCGATCCCTCCCGCACATTTGTCCTACGTGGTCCATGGAGTTCCGAGGAGGATGAGGATTCTGTCCCCGACACTAGGGAGCCCCAAAGATACCTTGCCGCCCGATAGACTGTAAGTATACTTTAGGGTCTTTCCTTTTTAGCTTTCTTTGCTTTTTGCAATTTTCTCGAGATTTTCTGAGATTTTTCTCTTCTTTTCTCGGGTTCCACTCGCACTTATGATAGGCCGAGTCAGTGCGTAATATGGGCCGGAAGGACATGTGCCGGTCTCTTCGAGGAAGCCGGCTCGCGCTTCGAAGGCGGCGCTGGATGCACAGGAGCTCAGGCGCAAGAGACGGCACGTCGGGGGCACAGCCTACCTCATCGGCCTCGAGTACTCTTCCAAAGTGCTATGCCTCGGGGCGGGGACCCAACGCCGACTTTCCGGGAGCAACCTGGCCGAGTACGGGCACGATAATGTCCATCTATCTCGATGTGAGCGATCAGGAGGACCCGATGAGGGAGGCTAGCATCTATGAGCCGAAAGCAATGTATGAAGAGGAAGAAGAATCGGAGGCCTAGGAGGTCTCTAGAGTAGATTTGGAACAAAAACAAACAATTTACAATTTTTATGCACAACTTGTTTATTTTTTGCTTTATTTGGGCGCCGATGGGGCGAAAACATTGTATTTATGTTTTAATTGCTTTTCTAATTCATGCTTTTTCAATTTGCATATTATCTGAGCCTTGGGGCGACTTTTTTGCTTGGAATTGGGGGTGAAAATGGGCCAAAATGATTCATAATGGTGTATAAATGCTTGAATGGCTTCTGGATATGTTTTTGTACAGGTTTTGGTTGAAAAAGTGGGGTGAAAACTCCCTTGGGCAGCAATCTTGGTTGCTGCAGCAATTTTTCGCAGAGGGCTAATGTAGCCGTGCGGCATGGCCTTGAGGGCAAATGAAGCCGTGCGGCTAACCGGGCCTTCTCGAGCCGGTTATTTTCTCGAATAAAAGCAAGGCTTGGCCATTTCATTTCATTTTCACTCTAGACTTGTCCCAATTGTTCCCGAGCATATTTTGGACCTAAAAGCACCATCTTTGATCATTTTGCGATGGAGAATCCCGTTAGATTGCAAAGGGGGAAACGAGACCATTTTCTATCCGGTCTTCAATCTTGGGCGAGATATAACTTCCAAAATCACAAGGGCGCTTGATTCTTCCTTCAAGATCAAGTCTTTATGGCATTTGAGGGATCTCCCGCCCGATTGGGATCTCGTTGAGAGCCGCAAAGAAAGCCCTGGGGATGTCAGGAGACATGTTTCTTGTTTCTCTTACAACGAAATCGTCCCAATGCACGAAGACTTCAGAGCCTTGATTGGGGGTCCCGAGATTGAGGCTATATCTATTCCGCTGATCGGAGACGTGCCGGTGACGGTAAAGCTTGCATCTTTTGCGAGATTCCTTTGGGAGAGGTGAGAGGATGATGGTAGCCCGGATAGGATTGACCTTTACGATATCCCGGGCGGGTTTGGGTCTCCGAGATATGGCTGCGACCACGGTGGCTATGGATGCTTTCATTCTCTGCGTATTCTCTATTTTGTTCACTTCTTTGAGTCCGTGGGGATCTGTCATAGTGGTCTCTTGGACATGGTCGAGGCTGCGGAGTGGGAAGGATATTGTCTCGCCGGTTTTGGGAGAGACATTTCATGGGATTGATAGGATGGCTCGGGAGACCGTTTCATGAGGTCAGGGAGTCCGGCTATGTTGACTTTGTGGCTGCGGGAGAGGCTCGGGGCTTTGCACAGGGCTTTGCCGACTCGGTGCCCTTGGGTGATTTCTCGGAGAGGTGCGCCTAGGCGGCGAGACGGGGTAGGCTGGGAGGCGATGATGGCTAGGCTATCCACTTCGGACATCCGTTGGTGGATACCACATTGGAGGTTGCGGACCCGGGAGGATATTTCGGGAGTGCTTATCTTTGTGAGGGTTCCGGGATTGCTGGTCGTCCTTCTACATACCCTGCTTGGTATCCGGGCGGTTTGGGGCTTTACGGGAGCCATTGAGTGATTGGGAGGACATCCGGACCATGGAGGTGGTGTCATTGGACATGAGAGATCCGGCCCGGCTTCTCTTTCTTCTCGAGGGCTTGGACACATCTTGCTTTCCCACCCGGGGCTATCTTCGGGAGCGGGAAGAGCACCATCTTGACCCCTTTGTCTACTTGGGTAGTACGAGAGGGAGATGGGAGCGACTCGGGCTATCTTGGAGGATAGACGTCGAGCTTTATTGGGAGGCGGCGCGGCTCGAGTAGGACTACGAGGGAGGCTGAGGCTAAGGCGAGTTGCCATAACCAATCAGGTGACTTGGTCGAGGATATGGAGGCTCGGTACAAGAGATTGTCAGAGGTCGCTCCTTTGGCGAGGCTCGAGAGGGAGGAGGTGCGGACTCGTGCTCGTATAGAGAGCGCTCATTGACACGGGGTTGGTAGAGGCTCCGGTGAGGATACCGAGAGGTCGGGATGAGGGATACCGAGCATTATTGAGAAGAAAAGGAAGAAGACTCGACGAGGCCGAGGAAAAGGGAAGAAGGCGAAGAAGACTCGGCGAATGACGGCCGGCAAGTCTTTTCTCAAGATCCTCTTATTGCCATTTTGCAAACACATTAGTTTATTTAGGCATTTTATTGTATTTTAGATCTTTTTAGCGAGGTTAGCGAGTTAAGAGGTAGGCGTGCTTGAACTCATCAAGAAGTTTTTAACTTGTAATGAACAAGAAATATTATTTTAGAAATTAATCAAGACACATTTCATGGAAATTCAAATGCCTTTATTGATTGGGACCCGTTTTATGAAAAGCCAAATACCCTTTACTATTTTTAGGACGCACTTCATGGAAGCTTAATCGTCCTTTTTATTGTTTAGGACACATTTCATGGAAACTTAATCGTCCTTTTTATTGTTTAGACCGAACCATATATGGTGCCCTACGTTCCCCTTTTACAAGAAAGGCTAAGGGGCTCGAGGTCTACGTAGTTCATTACGGTGAACTAAAAATTTTTTTTTTTTTTTTCATGTGCAGCCCTGTCTTTTGCCTAGACCGCCCTTTTTGGGGTCTTCGGCCCTAGTGGGCATTACTCTTTTGCACTAAGATTTTTTTTTTCTTTTTTTTTTTTTTTTTTTTTTTATGTGCGGCCACTGTCTTTTGCCTAGGCGCCCTTTTTGGGGTCTTCAACCTAGGCCCGGGCATTACTCTTTTTGCACTTTCTTTTTTTTTTTTTTCTTTTTTTTTTTTTTTTTTATTTTTTTATCGGACATAGTATCTTCGGAGTTTATCACCGTTGGACCGGGTGGACAAAGGGATTGCCATCCAAGTCTGCAAGCTTCATTGCTCCTCCCGACGGTATTTTACGCACCACATAAGGGCCGATCCGAGACGGGTTCCCATTTTCCCGGGGTTGTCTCGGTAGGGGCTTTACTTTCGGCACCAAGTCGCCCTCTTTGATGTCTCGGCCTTGACCTTTTTATCAAACGCTCTGGCCATTCGCCTCTGGTAGGCTCGGGTGTGTTCCATGGCTTTTAGCCTTCTCTCGTCAAGCGGGGCTAACTCATCATGCGAATTTGCGCAACCATTCCACTTCATTGACCTTTGTTTTCCGGGAGGACCCTTAATGACGGGATTTCCAACTCCACCGGTAACACTTTGCTTCCATCCCGTAAGTTAGGGCAAAAGGAGTTTCTCTGTGGTAGGCATTCGACAGACGTTACGCCCAGCCCCGAGTGCTAGGTGCAGGCTTTTCGGGCCAATCACGACCACGGGTGGCCATCTTCCGGATGATCCGCTCGAGTGTCTTATTAGCGGCTTCCACGGCTCCATTGGTTTGAGGTGCATACGGGGACGACTTGTGGCGAAGTAACTGCGAATTACGACGACGAGTCTATCGCAGTCTCCTTCGAAGTGTGACCCATTATCGAAATGATCTCGTTGGGCACCCCATATCACATTATGTTTTCTTTGATGAAGCTGGGCCACTTTTACGGAAGTGAGGACCTTGTAGGACTTGGCCTCTACCCACTTGGTGAAGTAGTCAATGGCTACCAAAACGAACTCGTGCCCATTGCTTCTGCCAGGGATATTTTCCCTATCACGTCAATGCCCCAAGTTGCAAACGGCCAAGGAGTCGTCATGCGGTACAGTCATGAGGTGGGAGATGGTTGAGGTTGGCAAACCGTGGCATTTGTCGCGAGTTCGGACGTGCGACGCGATCTGTTTCCATGGAGATCCGGTAGTAACCCATTCGAGGATCACTTGCATCGGGGCTCTGGCATTCATGTGAGGACCGCAAGGACCATTGTGGACTTCGGTCATCAACTCTGGCTCTTTCTTGAGTGACACATAAGAGGAGTGGTCCTTGATACCGCTTCTTGTATAGGTTGCCTCCTAGAATGACGTCTTGAGAAGCCAACCTTTTCGGGGCTTGCAAGCTTTTGGCTCGACTCCTTCTTTTGGTCTACCTTCTTCGTCTCTGAAAGGCGACTCTCCGTCTTTGAGAAATTGGTAAATCTGATTATACCAAGGTTCCTTTATAGGCTCGGGTCCCAGGTCCACTTCACAATTGAAAGTGGGGCTTCTCTTCTACCCACTACGAAGGGCTTTATGGCTTTTCCCTCGGGGATCTCTACCAATGAGGCTAGAGTAGCTAGAGCATCTGCTTGAATCTGTTCTTTTCCCTCGGCAAGTAGTGGAAAGTTACTTCTCGGAAGCTGTCCGATCCAACTCCTCCATATGGGCATGATACCGTTGCGGATTAGGGTCTGAGTCTTCCACTTGTTGGAGACTTGGTTGATGATGTGAGTCTCCAGTAAACTTCGAGCTCCTTGACATTTCTTTCTAAGGCGGCCTCCAAACCGGCAATGCGGGCTTCATACTCGGCGACATTGTTCGTGGCGGGAAAGTTCAACTTGAGGGCTATGGGGGTATGCTCATCTTTCGGATCGACCAATAGCATTCCTACACCATTTCCTCTTTTGTTAGCGGCTCAGTCAAAGAACAAGCTGCCATCTATTTTTCGAGCTCAAGCGCAAAGATCCCTTCATCTGGAAATTGGGGTTCGGGCCCTCTGTCTTCATTCTTGGGGAAGTTCGCTAGGTGATCGACAATGCTTGACCCTTGATGGCCTTTACGGTCACATAGTTGATGTCGTATTACGCCAAGAAGAAGGACCACTTCGCTAGACGCATCGATAGGGAAGGCTTGTCAAAGATGTACTTGATGGGGTCCATTTTCGAGACCAAGTTCACGGGGTGGGCTTGCATATAATGCTTCAACTTGCCGACTACCCGGACGATCTGCACGGAGTCTTTTCACACGGCTGAATAATTGAGCTCACTCCCCTGTAGCTTCCAGGCGACAAAGTAAATGGCATTTTCTACCCGAGAGTCTTTCTTCTCTTGAGCAAGCATAGCCCCAACTTGCCGTGTACGTGACGAGTTAGATAGAAGCGAGAAGAGGCTTACGTCTATGTGGGGGCATAGTACCGGGGGATGCACTAAGTATGCCTTGATGCAGTCAAAGGCGTCTTGGCATTCTTCGGTCCATTACGTGTCCACATTCTTCTTCATGAGCTTGAAGATGGGCTCGCACATAGTGGTCAGCGATTGACAAAACGGGCGATGTCTTTGCAATTTTCCCATGAAGCTTTTGACTTAAATGCGGGTTTGAGGTGGCCTCATATCCATGATAGCTTTGATCTTTCGGGGTCAACTTCTATACCTCGCTCCGTGACCATGTACCCGAGCACTTTTCCCCTTGTCACTCCGAAGGTGCATTTGGCGGGGTTTAGTCTCATGGAATCTTTGTCTCGGCCTCTCAAAGAATTTTCGTAGGTCAACAAAGTGCTGCCCACCTTCTCCTTTGGAGTGGATTATCATGTCGTCTACGTAGACCTCAATCTCCTTGTGGATCATGTCATGAAAAAGTGCGGTCGGCGCCCTTTGGTAAGTAGCCCCGGCATTCTTGAGCCCGAATGGCATTCTTGTATATGATGGGTTCCCCACGGTGTGGTGAAGGCATCTTTTCTTGGTCTTCCTCGGCCATCTTGATGCGGTTGTAGCACAAAAACCATCAACGAAGGATTTGACTTCGTAGTTGGCGGTGGAGTCCACCGGGATGTCTATGTTTGGCGAGAGGGTAGTCGTCTTTGGGGCACCTTGTTCGGATCTCGGAAATCCACACGGCGGCGCACCTTCCCATTGGCCTTGGTTACGGTCACGATGTTGGACAACCATGTCGGGTATTCAATGACTACGATGAATCCTACCCGCGGTAGCTTCTCAATTTCTTCTTTGACTGTAGGGACCATTCCGGCTTGATCTTTCTCGGTTTACGCTTTGCGGCTTGGCATCGGTGCTAGAGGGATTACGTGCTCTACTATCGAGCTGTCTAGCCCCGGCATATCTTTGTATGACCATGCAAACACGTCGACGTATTCTACGAGCGGCTCGATCAATCTGTCCCTTTCAACCCCTGGAAGAAGCTTCCAATCTGTGTCTCTTTAGGTTCCTCAATAGTACCCAAGTTCACACTTATCAAAACCTCCTCGGCGGCTTGGGCCCGGTTTTCCTCTTTTACGAAACACGCTTAAAGATTTCTTTAATGTATTGTTCGTTTAGTGTGTTTGCATCTTGTTCAAATGATTCATTATTAAGCTTGTTGTTAAGTTTTGAGTTAATTTATCATTTGTTAAGTTGGCAATAAGAGGATAATCGAAAGATTTGTCATTTCATTCAAGATAAGGGGAAAGATGACATCGATTACATTTTCATAATCCTCGGGCGTGAGGCCTTCGGATGACTACGAGGGCCCAGGAATTCGAAGATTCACGACTCAAGCGAATAGACAACGGGGTGTTTGACACGGCCGGGTTGAGGAGGACGGGGTACCAATCCAAGCTCCGTGATCATTTCTTTGTCGGTGGCTATCGGCCACGAGAATGTCTCCCAATTCTTCAATGGCATTTCTGTCTTAGTCACCAAAGTGCGAGGATCAAAATGACTTTCACCATCGTCTCCAATAACGGCAACTATCTCATCATCGGGCGAAGTCGATCAAGTGCGGGATTTGTGCTTCTTCGTCAAACAACTCTTGCAAACCCCATTGTCTTCTTCTGCTGGCGACTTCTATCTGGGCGATCTTTGGAAGAGCTAACTCAAAGGCGGAGAAGTCCATTGTCCCGAGATGCTTGACCTTTTGACACCGGCCGGATTTCCTTTGAAGACGTACTCATTACGAACGGTAGTGGTAGCCCCGAGGATATCGGCAAATCAAGGAACATTCTTCGAACGGGATTGGTGGCTTTCCCTAACTTTCTCAAGGTTCTCTAGAAGGGTTTTACGCAAGGAGATCCGCGATCACTTTCATCATATTGTGTCCCTCCTTTTATAAAGTAATGGGTCGAGAGACGGAGTGTAAGGATGGGTGGACCCCTTCACCTTTCTTGCCTTTAGCTTTTCCGGCATCCAGGGAGTTTCGGTTTGTACCCCAAGCCATATACGGTAGTCTGCTCCTTCACATCAATGATGGTGTTACGACCTTGAAGTCTTCTACCCAATCCAAGTCCGGAAGATAGCTCATTTTTCGCATCATCCTCATGGCGGGAGGGATTTTATCGGAAGTAGTGGTGAGGTCGGTGCAACACACTTGTGCCTTGGAAGAAGCTACGGAGAATCCGGTCAATGCTAACCCTTCATCATCATGCTTGATCTCCAATATCGGGATGTCCCCAGTCTTTGGTTCCTTCTCTTTGTGACACTTTGTCCCCATAAATGGTGGTGATAGTTCCATCACTTGGCGAAATTTGGCCTTGATGCAAAGTAGAGGCTACCCCATTTATCTGGTGGATCCAAGGCCGTCCCAGCCAAGGCGGTAAATGAAATCGGAATGTCAATAACTTGAAAATCAACATCCATGACCTTTTTCCGAACCACATCTTGAGAGTGGCGATCCCCAAAGCGATCGTGCGGTGGAGTCGTAGGCCTTAATAGTCGACTAGAAGGCTTTAAGTCCGTTGGCTTCGGATCCAATAAATCCATCATCTTAGGCGGCAAGACATTCATTGCGAGACCCCGTCAACTAGTACTCGTGGCAATCGACGCTCTTCCTAAGCGGGTGTGATGTAAAGAGGTTCGTTGTGACTAGCCCCATACTTTGGCGAGGTCCAATTCGGTGAAGGTAATGATGTTTCCATAGTGGATATTTCCAATCATTTGGACGACCTCATCGGGGTGACATCTATGGGCACCATGGTCTTGGCCAAACTTTCTTCTAGTTTCAACTTATGAGGGTATGAAGAGGTTAACGGGGACCATAAGGAAATATTGGCTTGGGTACACTTCAAGCGAGTTAGGGCTGGATCCTCCTTATCCAGTCGAGGCTTTTACGCTTCTAGCTTATAAGGTCTTTTATCTGTCTTTGGTTAGAGACGGCATTCCTTTTGTCACCCTTAGGGCTGCTCAATACTCATCTGTCCGGACCAGAGTCATCACATAGACATTGGATTTTCCTTGGTCATCATTCCTCTTGGAGGATTACTGTCAATTCTTTCAAAGTCGGGCGGATTCTTGCGGCGTATGGCCAATTCTGGCGGATTGATCGATTGGCGGCGTCGGAAGCATAGGCGGCTTCCCGAATGCAGTCCCGAGAGTTACCGGCTTTTGACCTTTTCACATTCTCCGTTTAAAGCTTTCACAGTCTCATTCAAACTTTTCAAAGTCGGCATGCAACAAGAATTATCACTTCCGGATTTTGGAGCTTGGCAAATGGCTTTCTCATCCGATCCTAGCAACTTCTTTAACGAGTAGGATCACATTCCTCATCAGCTTTGTCAAGCATGTCTCTTCTTTCCACAGGGGTCAACCTTTTGACGGCATTTTGGACATTGGCTAAACACTTTACGAAATGGGAAATTCCATCATCAATAAGGATTTTACGGGGGTCGAACCTCATGGCGGGTTCTTTTTCCTTCTTGTCGAGAGATATTTTCCGGGCTTTTTGGCTTACGGGCTAACCACTCCTCTATTGTCCCTTAGGCACTTCGGCGTGTCTTCATCGGTGTCACTACGGTAGCTCTCGTGGGAACTTTCGTCTTGGCTCTTATGACCAATGAGGGCAAAAGCAGGTCGGGATACTTGACGCCGTATGAGGGTATCTCGGACTCTTCCTCGGGCTTAGGGATTACCGGGAAGACATCATTATCATCGTAGGACATAAAGGGGCACAGGGTCGCCTCTAAACTCGAGGACTCTTTCCAAGGCATCCATACATTCTTCTTGGACCAAGTTTCGGGAGTGACTACTAACAACGTAATAGAGTCTACCCTTCTGATGAGAGTTTGGCTTCGGCGACGCTTACATGTTCTAGATCGGTGGGAGGAGCCCACTTCCCTCTTTGGCTAAAGCTTCGATCAAGTTTCTCCATTCCCTACCAAGTCCTTGTACGGAGTATTGAACTCTAGAATATAAGACTCATACACTGCCTCATCATTCTCAGGAGCCTTTGCATAGGCTGCGGACACACTTTGAAGTGATTTCATCCCTGTTCAGTGCAGTGGCTTTACGCCTCATCTTGCCCTTCGGGTTTCACTTCCGTAGGCTCCAAGTCCATTCCTTCTCTTGACTGTCATCATCACTGTAAATCCACCCATTCCTATTCTCATTCCCGAGTGACTCTTCGCGTAGCTATCGAGAGGTAGGCAAATTCACGAGCGTTGACAAAATTGGAAAGGTCAAGCGCCTTTGGGATTCCAAGGTAAGGAAATTTGGCTCTGGTGAAAGGAGGAAAAGGGTCCCATGGAGGGATTCGGAGGAAGCGAGGGTGTCGGGACCCTAACAACTTGGGGTATTGGAGGAGGCGAGAAAGGGCAGTCTTTGGCGATGGGTCATATGAAGATGGGGGAGGGCATTGGTTATAGGCTAGCTCTTCTTCCACAGTCATCTGGTTACCCAAACCGGCCTTGTTTGTCAAATCGGTCATTCGACTCTACGGGCGATGGCGAGGATTACGGCGGCTGTGCGAGGATTACGCGCTAACAAGTCGGCGGCCCGGTGTTCTCACCCACTTCTTTCTCGGCTGCGGGAAAGGGATAGGAAAGGTTTAGACTCGGGGTAGGTGTTTAAGTGAAGGCTCGGGCAATATGCAAATTAGAATCTTCAAGTTTACTTAAAACGGTGTCTTTTATTAATATCTATTTGGTTGGAAAAGGGGTTACGCCCTTCTTTTTCACAACTACTCTAGATCTGGATCGGTGGGTTCCGTCACTACGTCTATAAGCCCCTCGTATTCCACACAGTATTTCGACCTCCCGGGGTGGACGGCCCGGGCGAGGGTCCTATAGGGCACGCGGATCCCACCGACCGAGAGTAAAGAACGCTCCTATCGGGTCTAGCGGGTCATAGGACCTTTCAACGCACGACGATGCGGATTATAGTCAAGGCAATACGTGAAAGTCTCGTCTCTACCTCGACGGATCTTTGACGAGTTTCGCTTGAGCGAATGACAGGTTTTTGACTTTCGGTAATGTCCGAGAATATAATAGGCATGGGTCGGGCGGCAAAAGCCGGATGACACGGTGTCACATTGAACTTCGTTGCATACGCGGTGCGTGAGTCGGAATCGAAGTCAATGCCGGTCAAGATCTTGCCAATTTTTCCTTGTCGGAATTTTGGCGAGCTTCGCTTGAGCGAAAGATCTTTTGATTTTTGGCAAAGACTTGGTCTTGACTCTTACGCATTCCGTGCGGGTCAAGGTCAATAGTCAATGTCGGAGTCAAGATCCCACCGATTTTTCCTTGTCGGAATTTCGGCGGGAATTTCGCTTGAGCGAAAATCTTGGCTTCCGTTATGAGCTAAGGCTTGTCCTTTACGTGGGTATGCAAGCTGGGCTATATGACACGGACTAGACCAAAAACCAACCAAAAGTCACGGTTTTTGAAACGTGTGACACGGTGTGCATTGGTCGACCTTTGGCTGCCATGGGGAGGTTGGGATGATTCCGTGCGCGCCAGGAGCATCGTAAGGCTGTCCGTGGCTGCAGTGGAACCACCCTCGGGTTTGAAGGACGTGCGTGCAAAAGTGTACGGGATATATCGGAGTGCGCGTAGTGTGCGGTCTCCTAAAATTGTTCCTTTTTGAGTTAAAACAGAGATTTTCATAAATGTGTTTTAAAGGAATGATTTTCGGGACGGGGAAAATGCAACACATAAGCACGTAAATTTTAAGGAGCCCCGGTCGGTCATGGAGCTGAGTAGCCCCAAGCTGCTAGGGCTGCCCAGATTAACCATGATTTTCTGGTGGAATTGCCACGAGGTCGTATGGTCGAATCCTATGAGGATTAGCCGTACGGCTGCATGGATCAATTTTCCGAGGTTCCACTCCTTTTACTTTTTTTCTCGGGTTGTTTCCCGTTTCAAAGTATGCACAGATTCCAAGATGCAAATGATGCAATGCATGGTAAAAGAAAGCAAGCACGATTAATGAAATCGGCGATGGGAGTCTAACCCGCTCAAAGGGAAAAGCTTTTTTTGTATTTTTTTTTTTCAAAGTTGTTTTTTTCAAAAAGGGATACTGGTACGTGGGATTGTTAAACCACCTTGTTATCCCAAGCCCCGGGTTAGGGAGCGATACAGGAAGGGTAAGTGGGGTCCACCTATATACCAAGTATCGACTTTTGTTTTGAAAATAAAGCTTTTCTCCTTTGGGATGATCCCAGTAGTCGCCAAGCGTGAATGTGTGCCCAAAATTTTTGTTTATTGGAATTCACGCGAGTTTGAAGACATCCGAGTTATTTGAAAAACGGAGTCGCCACGCCATTTTGATTACCTCAAAACTTTGAAAAAAAGGTTTTATGGGTTCGGAGGTTAAGTTACCCCTTGGGAAGAACGTTTGGCGTTCACCCAAAGTGCCTTGCCGGAGCAAGTGTCCCTAGATTTCATTAATCGTGTTTGCTTGCGTGCTTTCTTTGTGTGCATGTGTTTGAAAATAAGGGGGGGGAATGTCCCAAGTTATCTTCCGGACATACAAACCATTTGTTGGTTGTTGCTCGGGATTTCTTGGAATTTATGTATTTGGGATTATGATCCCGTCCTCATCTTATGACTTATGATCATCGCATTTTAAACCTCGGGACCCTCGGGACTTGCGTGATCGAGAGAATGACTCTCTTTTGGGTCAAAGATGAGGTTCTTTAGGAAGGAATGTCCTTAGCCCATCAATCCTACGCTTTAAGACGGTCGAGCTCGTATAGAGGCTTCATACTCATTCTTAAGCGATAATCGGAGATATAGGGTTCAAGGTTATCCTTTTCCTAAAGAAATCATGAACCTTTAATGGAAGGAACGATGCAAAGATGAGAACTTTTACACCGGTCCGTTCCAAGGTTGGGGGAAAGGGGAAATGCATGATAAAAAAATGACTCTTTAATGAAAAGATGACATTTTTAGGTTGCAAATGATGCTTTTGATTTAAAGAAATGATCTTTATGCAAATGATGCATAAAGATTTGATTTTTATGCAAATGATGCATTGAAAAAGGGGTTTTGATGCAAAGGATGCGTTTTCATTGAAAAAGATTTGATCTTTATATGCAAATGATGCATAAAGATGACATTTTTATTGGAAAATAGGGATTTTAGGTGCAAAGGATGCACCTTTATGAAAAAAGACTACATTTTTATGACAAATGAGGTCTTAATGCATGCAAAGGGGAAAGGGGGTGATAAAGATATGATCTTTATGAATAAATGCCAAGTCCCAAGCAAGATATATGAATGCAATGAGCAAGTATATCAATTAAAATGCAAGGTTAGGGCGTGCGAGGTTACCAATTGTTTCCTTCGCTTCTTCGGACGGAGCTAGGAGGAGAGGTTCTTCTTGGGTCTTCAAGGAGGAGGGAGATGGCTTCTTGAGCTTCTTCTTCGCCTTCTTGGACTTCCAGCAGCTCCTTGGGGGATCTTCTTCGTATTATGAGAGTATTATGCTTCTTGTTGATTGATTAAAATGGGTAGAGGAGGGCTCTATTTATAGGCAGTCTGGATAAGGCTAATGAAGCCGTGCGGCTGCAGGCCCTTTGCAAATGAGGCCGTGCGGTCTTATCCACAATGACTCAGCATTCTAGAACCATGCAAGGTGGCATCATTCTAGAAGCCTCTCCCTAATTAAGAAAAACGTGTTTTCTTAATTAGGAAGGCTCCTTACAGCCCTAATTTAAATTTGGACTGTTCCAGGACATTTCCGGAACACTAGGAAGGTCCGGGGAATTACCGGAAAATTTACCGAAATTGCCGGGAAATTTAACCGAAAGGCATGAGCCAGATTTGGGTACTTACACTAGTGATGCTTCCATTCTCATCCATCTTATTCCTAAATACCCACTTAGTTCCTATCACTCCTTGATCCTGAGGTCTAGGCACCAAAGTCCAGACCTTGCATCTTTCAAACTGGTTGAGTTCTTCTTGCATGGCAACGACCCAACTGGAATCTTGGAGTGCTTCATCAATCTTCTTGGGTTCAACTTGAGATAAGAGAGAAGTATGCTCATCATAATTCGATCTCCTTGTTTGAACACCGGAAAACAGATCACCAATCACATTTGTGAGGGGGTGACTGCTGACTTCACGAACCTCAGGGGTAAGTCTGGTTGGGTGAGGTTTCTTTGAAGATCTTCAATTGGAACATCGTTAGATCCTTGGCGAAGTCATGGAAGGTAAGTTGACGAAGAGGTTCTATAAGGCTGGATAGGGAATTCTCAACTTCTTCTTCCCTTGGAGTTGCATCTGGAGTAGGAACTTCGGTGCGGTTTCAAAAGTGCGGTTTGAGGGAATTTCGGTTGAGGGTCTTTGGATTTTGCGGTTGAGGTTCGGGTGCGGTTTGAGATGGTTCACCTGGTTCATTATGCTCAACAAAATCATCAGCAACATTTGGAGCTAAATGTGGCTCAAGGAGAGAATGCTCATCAAAAGTAACATGGACAGACTCAACTATTTTTAAACTAGTTTTATTGAAAACACGAAAAGCTTTTGAATGTTTAGCATACCCAACAAAAATACCTTCGTCGGACTTGGCTCCGAATTTACCTCTATTTTCTCTTCCGTTGTAGAGGACAAAACATTTGCAGCCAAAGATCTTGAAGAATGCAATGTTGGGGGTTCTTCCTTGCCAAAGCTCATAGGGAGTCTTGTTATAGGTTTTGTTGATGAGGAGCGGTTACGAGTGAAGCATGCTTTGTATTGATTGCTTCGGCCCAAAAATACTGAGGTAGCTTTGCTTCAGATATCATTGTTTTTCCAGCCTCAATCAACGTCCTATTCTTCCTTTCCACAACCCCATTTTGTTGTGGAACACCAGCGGTTGAAAAATTGTGATCAATCCCATGGTCATCACAATACTGAGCAACACCGTTTTTCTTAAATTCTGTTCCATTATCTGATCGAACACTAACGATGTCATCTTCTTTTTGAGTTTGGAGCCGTCTAAATAGTGTGGTGAGAATCTCATAGCAATCATCTTTGGAAATCATCATCTCAACCCACGTATATCTTGAGTAATCATCCACCACCACTAAGGTATATCTATTTCCTCCAATGCTGGCAGTGGTTACGGGTCCAAACAAATCTATGTGAAGCAGTTGTAAGCATCTTGAAGTTGATGGAGCGGTCTTGCTGGTGAAAGACGACGCGGACTGCTTACCAAGCTGGCATGCACTACATTTCTCAGGATGGTGGTCAGCCACTTTGGGTAAACCACGAACGAGGTTTTCCCTACCAATCTTTGCAAGATACTTGAAGTTCAAGTGGCTCAACCTCTTGTGCCATAGCCAACTATTTTCGCTCACATTCTTAGCTACAAAACAGAGATTAGTAATACTACATGCAGAATTTAGATCAATAATGTAAATATTACTCTTACGAATCCCTGTGAGTAGGGTGACGCCGGAAATGCTATCCTTGATAAAGCAATTTGATGACGTGAAGTTGCAAAGCATTCATTTGTCGCAAAATTGAGAAATTGAAAGGAGGTTGTGCTTGAGTCCTTCAACAAGAGAAACCTTCTCAATGGTTAGGTTTCCTCTCCTTATAACACCATATCCAATGGTCTTGCCTTTGTTGTTGTCACCAAAGGTTACAGACGGACCACTAGCTTCAACGACATCTTCAAGTAATGATCTATCTCCAATCATATGTCTTGAACAGCCACTGTCAAGATACCATTCATTATCCTTGGAGTGACCAGCCATGAAGCAGAGGACCTGAAATGTAAACATTAAGAACGAGGTCCCCCTTTATTCCTTGGGTCCTGAAGTTATCAACCCTTTATGACCCACACCTGCTTGACAGAAGGAGGTTTACTCTTTCTGGCATTGGATGTGAACCGCAAAAGGCATTCTGCAGCCTTGTGACCTAAACCATCACACACAGAACATTTATAATAGCTACAAGCTTTATGAGGTTTTACTAGCTCCTTACTCTTCTTAGGAGTTGCATGCGGTTTGGGACAAGGAAGCGGTTTGGGAGGAGCGGTTCCAGCTAAGAGTCCGGCTGATATAAAGGGAACAGGCTTTGGTTTGATCACGTATTTTCTGGGAACGCTATTCCTGCTTTTGAAGGCAGGAGGAGCGGTCGAAGAAGATGCGCGGTCAGACCTGGAGTTGGCAGCACCACCTTTTCCACCAGGAGCGGTTGGAGCAGGTATGCGACCAATTCCATAAGCCATTTCCTCTTCAGCTGCCTCCACAGAATCCTTAGGTTTCAACACAGAATTCTTTCCATATTGCTTTCCTTTTGGGTAGACATAATTAATTTGTCGTCCTTTACCCTTTCCTTTAGCATGCTTCCCCTTAGGAATTTCTTTAGTTAGTTCTAAAATTTCTTCATCCTTTTCACTCGAGGATGCACACTTCTCCTCTTCCTTAGATACAAAACCTAGGCCTTCCTTAATTTCAGGAGGAACTTGGAAGTCCATGATTTTATCCTTGGTGGATTGAGACTTGAGCCACGAATCAACAATCTTTTGGAGATCGTTGATTTGGGTTACCAAGTCATCATTCCGGAGTTGAAGTGCAGCAACCTTAGTTTCAAGGATGCGGTTCTGATCAGCAAGAGGAGTCATACTTCTGATTTGGTCCTTAAGATTTGAAATTTCGGACTTCATCATAGTTTTCTCCGTCTTGTACAGATTAAGTTCATCATGAGCTAAGCTTAAGGCTTTCTTAAGATTAGAGAATTGATGGATCACCATTTCAGCTTCCTTGAACATCCTTTCATGTTCCATGGGAGAAACCTCTTCCACCACCTTTTTCAAAATTTTCTTCTTTGGAATTGTTTTTGAAGGTGGAGCATTTGTAGGAGGAAAAATGGGACGTGAATACGAGCAATTTCCTATCTTAATGCTAGGAGTAAGTTTGATATCATCATCCAATTTAAAATTTGGAAGTTTTGTAGAAACCTCTTTTTCTTCCATATCTTGCGACTCGATTGACTCAGAATCTGACTCATCGGAAGCGTGCGCAATTAAGCGAGATTAACCTCTTCGGTTTCATCATCACTTCCATCAGAATCTGTTTCAATCCAAGTGGCCAATTCCTTGGAATTCTCTTCCTCCTCAGCAACCATTCCCTTGCGACGAGAAAATTTCGCAGGAGAGGTTTTCTTTTTCATGTATTCATATTTAGGTTGTGGACACTCAGATGCAAAGTGACCAGGTTTTCTACAATTGTAGCAAACTAGATCACCCTTTTTCTTTGTATCTCCAGCCTTAGAAAACGTTGCAGGAGGTTTGCCTTTTGAAAATGATTTTGTGAAAGGTTTTGAGGATTTTCTAAATTTTTGGAATCTTTTCACAAACATGGCAAAATCATCATCATCCATCTCGATGAGTGATGAGGTTGATATGGAAGGATCTGCAGTTTGATTGGATGTAGATGGTTTCTCCTCATGTTCCACGACGGACATGGATAGCGATTTGGTTTTCCCTTCAATCTCTTCAATATGATTTAATTTTAATTCATAGACTCTAAGATTTGCGTACAAGTTACTTAACGACCAAGTACCCAAAACTTTGGAGTCTTCTAAAGAGGTAGCCTTATTTACCCATTTAGAACCTAAAGCAGATAGGAAAGTCATATTGATTTCCTTATCGGTTAAAGTTTTACCAAGAGATCTACAAGCATTAACTACCTCAACATATCGGTTGTAGGTTTGACGCAAGGTTTCATTGGATTTTCTGTTGAAGTTGTTGTATGATCTTTCAACAGCATATAATTTGCTTTCCTTGCATTCGTCATCACCTTCGAGGTAGCTCTCAATAGCATCCCACATCTGCTTTGCGGTTTTGAGGTACATCACTTTCTGTAGAGTTGATACGGGGAGGGTTCCAGAAATGATGTGCCTAGCCTTGCTGTCCAAGGCAACTAATCTCTTCTCTTCATCCGACCACTCTTCTTTTGGCTTTTTGACTTCTGGAGTTTCAGCACTGGTGGTTGCATCAGTGTTAGCCTTCATTGGAATTAGAGGGCCATTGATCACGCACTCCACCAGCATTTCATCTATAGTTTCCAAATGAATGAGCATTCGGCACTTCCAGATGTCAAAGTGGTCTTCGTCCAAAATTGGAATGTGTGAATAGTTAACAGTTGTCATTGTCTTTGTATTTGCCATATCGAATCGGCACACAAGCTGTTAAGCTTGAAAAACAGTGGTTTTAAAATGTGTTCGCTCTGATACCACTTGTTGGTCCCAAAGGTGGCAACAAGGGTGAAAATACAGCTAGAGGGGGGGTGAATAGCTGTAATAAATTTTTTGCCCTCGATTTAAAACTAATCCTCTATACTTACAAAACCGCTTGCAGTGTAAGAAACTGCAAGTAGAGTTATAAAATGCACAGCGGAATAATGAAGTTACAAAGCGGTTTTGAGAGAGGCGGTTTTGCAAAGCGGTTTGATAGAGTGGTTTACTGAAAGTGCAGTTTGCAAAAGTGAAGTCTAGACAATGTTAACTCCAAACACAATTTCACAATAAGGATAACTATATAAAGATCAAACAGAGACAGAGATAAATAATTAGCAAGCACAGAAAATATAAATGCAGTAAAGTATATGAACATGCTATTTGGAGTGGTTCAATCGATAAACGATCTACGTCCACTACCAAGATGGTTAGTCTTGGATTTCTAAGAGAGATTTTATATTGAGTATTTGAGAGATTACAAAGTACAATAAAATCTTTTCTATGAAGAACAAATCCTAGACTATAACCAGTGTATCTCAAATGAATAAACTATGTGTTTAAACAAGTGAGGTGTGTGTGTGTTCAAGATCAAGGCTCTTTAAATCTGAGAAATGTAGAGCTCAATGATTCTTGAATGTGTTAAGGCTTGATTTGGGTAGGGAATATTTCTTGAAGTATGAAGATGAAGATTCAAAGGACTAAGAATTTCTGGGCAGAGCTTCAACTTCTCATGAACACAGCAATTTCTCAAGATTCAAGCAATCTTCAAATGGTGAAGATTAGGGGTATTTATACTCAAGCATCAAGAAACTAGCCGTTGGATACAGCTGTTGTAAGGACAGTACTTGATGCAATCCCATTGGTCCACAGCAACCACTTTTGTCTTTTGGAGAACGGTTGATGCAGTAAAAGCCGATCGGATCTCACCGCAATCAAGGTGGTTAGGACATCTGTCACCTTTTCAAGATCCTTGCAGATCTTGTCTGAAAAGTAGTCACGTGACAAGATATGGTAGTTGACTTTTGATATTGCTGACGTGGATTCCAACGGTCAAAAGAGATTCACTTCAAGTAGCCAATCATTGGAGCGGTTCTGGAGAAAGGTGGTTTGACATGAAAGCGGTTCCACCAGAAGAAGGATTTCCAAGAGTGCGGTTTGCACTTTTGGGATACAGGCGGTTTCAAAAATAGGGGATTACAAGGCAATTAGGATACAAGCGTTTCTGCCAAGCGGTTCCTTGATAGGCGGTTTTGAAACCTCAGAACTGCAATCCTTAGGTCCAATGATTCTTGAGCCAGTCTTCAAGCCTAATTTTAACCTATTCTATAAAATGGACTTAGCTAAAAAATTGAAGTCTAAGCTTCATTACATAGGGTCCTAAAGTCCTTAAAATAAATAGGAGGTTATGGTATCAATCAAATCTAATACAAAAATAGGAGGGTTAAAAACATGCATACCCAACAGTTGCAACAAATGAGGGCATAATAGTCATTTCCCTTTGTGGCATAACTTAAAGTATGTTAAGCACCTTTGACGTGGCAGGCTGTGATTGGGTGACAATTGGCGCGTGTCATACACGCGCCGACAGAGGCGCGTGTATGCGGGACGATTTTTTTTTAATTGGGACACTTGGCGTCCGTTTATTAAGGTTGAGCAAGTCGGTCACGCAAATAATTATTACTGACACAAATAATCGGTTGAGCCAAGTCGGGCACACCTAAATAGGTTGAGCAAGTCGGTCACATAACACAACAGGTCACGTAACAGGTCACACAACAGGTTGAGCAAGTCGGTCACGCAACAGGCCATGCAACATGTCACACAACAGGTTTAGTAAGTCGGTCACACAACATGTCAAACTTTTATTAGCTACTCCAAATTAACAACAACAATCGGTCAACACACACCCACGGTTACACCCAAATCTGGTCAACACTAATAACTAATAAGTATTAATAGCCATTTCCAACAATCGGTTGTAAAAAAAACAAAACACAATCGGTCAACACACACCCACGATTGACACCCAAACACTAATAGTAATAAATAGTAATAGCCATTAGGCCCATTACCAACAATCGGTCAACAAAAAAAAACAATCGATCAACCGGCTTATGATTTATGTATATGTGATTAAATGAGTTTTCTTAAATGAGTTTTGCCATACTACTCTAAATGAGTTTTCTTAAATGTGTTTTGCCATTTCTAGGCTTATCATTTAATCAAACACACATTCATATGTTTTGCCATTTCTATTTCTAGGCTTAACCGATTTAGGAGTATTTGATTAAATGAGTTTTCTTAACCGATTTAGGAGTATGTTTTGCCGTTTCTAGGCTTAACCGATTTCGGAGTATTAAGAATAAATATTCATTTAGATAAAAAATGTAGTATTATTTTTTGGTTATTCATTTTAAGTCGAAAGTAATATTTATTTTTGAAATGAATAATATAATTTTTGATTGAAGTATATTTTTTAAAGTATTTATTTGAGATGGAAAAAATAATATTTCTATTTAGTTTTCTTTATTAATAATTATTATTTTATAATTTAAAGTGAGACAGAGTTTGTACCTTTGATTTGGTTTGGATCGGTTGTGACCTGGTTTGGATCGATTGTGTTTGGTTTGGATCGGTTGTGGCCTAGTTTGGATCGGTTGTGGTCTGCTTTGGTAATTTGAACTCACTACACTGTGTAGCGAGTTCAGATTTTAGTTTTTTTTTTATAGCATCGCTACACTGTGTAGCGATTTTAACCGGGAAACGAGTTCCAAAAATTTGATCATTTTGACAAATAGTTTCAAATGTGAATTATTTTGAGAAAGATTAGAAGAATGAGGGAGCAGGTTAAGGGTGAGTGGAAATCGATTTTCTCTTCACCGGTAGCCATCAGTTGATCAGTTTAGGAGTATGTTTTTATAGGCTTAACCGACTTATGATTTATGTATATGTGATTAAATGAGTTTTCTTAAATGAGTTTTGCCATACTACTCTAAATGAGTTTTCTTAAATGTGTTTTGTCGTTTCTAGGCTTATCATTTAATCAAACACACATTCATGTGTTTTGCCGTTTCTATTTCTAGCCTTAACCGATTTAGGAGTATTTGATTAAATGAGTTTTCTTAACTGATTTAGGAGTATGTTTTGCCGTTCTAGGCTTAACCGATTTAGGAGTATTAAGAATAAATATTCATTTAGATAAAAAAAATGTATAAAAAATGTAGTATTATTTTTTGGTTATTCATTTTGAGTCAAAAGTAATATTTATTTTTTAAATGAATAATTTAATTTTTTATAGAAGTATATTTTTTAAAGTATTTATTTGAGATGGAAAAAATAATATTTCTATTTAGTTTTCTTTATTAATAATTATTATTTTGTAATTTAAAGTGAGACGGAGTTTGTACCTTTGGTTTGGCATCGGTTGTGTTTGGTTTGGATCAGTTGTGTCCTGGTTTGGATCGGTTGTGGCTTGCTTTGGTAATTTGAACTCGCTACACAGTGTAGCGAGTTCAAATTTTAGATTTTTTTTAATATCATAAATTAAAATAAAATTGACCAAATTTCGATTTTAACCGGAAAAATTATAAACTCGCTACCAAGGTTCTAAAAATCGCTAGGCGGCGCCTAGGCGGCGAGGACGGGCCTAGCGCCTAGAGCGCCGAGGCGGGGCCTAGGCGGGGCCGCGAATTTACACACATTTTTATATATATTCCATAGTTTTTGTCCATAGTGACAAATTCAAGAGGATAAATGTATAAATCTTGAACAACTCAACTATGGGTCAGGGCATTTCGGTCATTGAACCATAACATTAGAAGACGGCGTCATTTCTCAAAACCCTAACATAAAGTCTGGAAAAAACCCTACTGAAAAGAAACCCTAAAACTGCAAAATTACGAAAAGGTCCAAAACAATGAAAAAACGGATAAAAACTTCAGAAGGTCGTTTGAGGCCCTTAGAAGCGTTTTTTGGCCTATTTATGGGCCGCTCAGGGGGCATAGCCTAATGGCTTTTGTTCCTCTTGAAAAGACGGTCGTTTTGATATGCTGTGCGTCCCGTAACTCCTCCGGAATCAAAAGTTACACCCGTTACGGTCGAACGCATCTAAAAACTCGAACGCCAACTCTTCGACCGCCTAGACCGCCCAATCCCGCCTAGGCCCCACCTAGCCCCACCTAGTCCCGCCTAATCCCGCCCAGCCCGCCCAGCCGCCTAGAGCGCCTAGCGCCTAATTGCCCCGCCTAGCCTAAAGTCGCGGCGCCCGGCCGCCGCCTAGGCGGCCGCCTAGGCCGATTTTTAGAACACTGCTCGCTACACCGTGTAGCGAGTTCCAAAAATTTGGTCATTTTGGCAAATAGTTTCAAATGTGAGTTATTTTGGGATTTGGATTTTTAAAATAAAATTATTTGAGAAAAAAATCCATGATTTTATCGTGCATCGCACGAGAGTACTGCTAGTATATATATACTAGTACTCTCCTACCCGTGCCAATGGCACGGTGACAGTACAACATTAATAATGCGTGGTTGAGATCATATCCCCCTAAATGCATTAAGTTTAGTATCTATGATCACATTGTAAATAATCAAAACACCATAAAAAAATCTACTAAACTGTTAAAATTTTCATTTGATTGCAAGAACAACAATATTGATGATCCCATACATAACCCCAACCCCACCCAATTTCCTCTTTCCCCTTAGCCCCTCACCCTCTTTATGTAACCCACTATCCTTTTGAGCTGCAGTTTTCCAAACTTCCAAGACTATGATAAAGAAATGCAACAAACAAAGTGCACAAAACTGATCTTAACATTTGAACTAATCAAGACAAAGCCTCATGCTAATAACTTAGAGGAAATTCACACACAAAAAGTAGTAGTTACAAAGATAGACTGGGCTCAACAAAACATTTTCTCAAATACTAAATAACATAAACATAAAATTCTGTGAAATCATCAACCATCAACATGTGAGAATTTCAAGTAAGTAAACGGGTTGAGAAAATAGTCTTGGCTCGAGCGAAATTTAGGCGCAATATTTTCTCCAAATATTTCACTGTCAAATAGATTAGGTACTCCCTTTGGCCCAAATATATGTGCATTTCACTATCAAATATTTCTGTTTTTTAGCTAATGGACATTCAAAGTTGATAGGAATTTAAAATTTTTAAGGATTGATAATATTACTAATATAGAATCATTAAGCTAAAATATAAATAATTAATAATAATTATAATCCATAACCCATTCCCTATCCTATTTTTACCCAAGGTTCGAAACAAAAAAATTAAATAATCATGACGAATGATTTTTTAATTGATTTAGGCACAAACTATTTGTCTAAATTTATTTTTTAAAACGATTCTAAAATCGTTCAAAAACTTAATTATATATAATAGTAATTATTATGTTAAGATACACTTCTTAAATAAATGATCCCAGTAAAATAAAATAGAAAAATAAATAAATCAAATTGAAATATACATAAATAAAAAAGAAAAAATCACCCAGCTTTCTTATTAAAAATTAAACTTTCCCCAAATGACAAATTTAAAATAACTTTTTAATCAATACAAACTCACAACAACTATCCACCCATTATTATATGCCCACTTTCTTTATCTTACTTCACTTTTTATGCCATCACTTATGCATTTTATTAATCATCGTGTTCATACACAAAAGTATAATATTTAGTAGGACGAAGGAAGTACTCTTTATCATGTAACAAAATTATTATTATTATTATGTTTGACTAAGAATAAAAATAAAAATATTGCATAGAGTAAAGGGAGTATCATTAGTGTACTCAACTTTTAAGAATTAAGTAAATAATAAAATGAATATTTTAATAAATATAGAACTAAAAAAGAGGAAATGATAAATATTATTGTGCGAATACAAAATAAAAAACTAAGTTTAAAAAAAAAAGCCAAATTATTTATGTCAAATATCCATCCAATCCAATTTCCATTCCAGTTTGAAAAAGGTTTAAAAAAAATTACAAACTTATAAAATATACAAATATACAAATTTCACCTTAATATATAATACATGCATACGTAGACATGTAATGGCCTACAATTAAACAAAACCAACTATGAAATGTGTCACGACCCTAATTCTCGGTTCTATTTTGAGTCATATTAATCATATATAGAAGTGCATTTCATATTATTAGGTTGCATTTTAATTGTAGAAAGTATGTGTTAATTAGTAGTTTATAAGTTATATGATATTTAAAAATATGAATAAAATGAAAATCATTATTTAATGCTTTAATGAGAATATTAGGAGTAGGTAGTTAAAAATAGTAACTTTTTAAATAAGTAGTAAATCATATTAATGTTCAAGGTGCTTGAGTGTAATTAGTGTATTTTAAAGGTTTTAGTAGTTGGGAGTATTTGATGAATGAAGGAGGTTAGGTGCAAATATGTTGACTATCCATGGAAAAATGGAAAGAACTTCATCATTTTAACAAAACCAAATTCCTTCAGCTCATCCATGGTTCTTAACTCAAACCCTAACCCATTTTACTTAATAATCTCCCTAAAATCCTAGAAAAATCCAATCAGAGATCCGTTTGCTTCGGGGTGTTTGTGAGGAGAAGGAGCACAATTCCATCCGATCAAAGTTCATAAATTGTTATATTAATTTTCATGTAAGTTATTATATTTCCTTGGAAATTATGTTTATTTAGTGTAGATTTTGGTATTGTTGTTGTTTATTGAAAAATGGGATTTTTGAATTAAATTATAGAAGTTGGAAATGGAAGAAAATGGTTTTGGGTGGAAGGGAAAGATTTCGGTGTATATTGAACTAGGGAGTTGGTTTTGGGGTAAATAGAAAATGGTTTTGAGTGTGTGTTGAATTGGTAAAATAATGGTGTTGTTTGTGTAAAAGAGTTTGAAGTCATATTTGAATGCATGGGACTGAAGTGTGGGTTTGGAACCATTGATGAACTTGAAAAATGGGAATTGAATTGGGTTACTTGTAGCTGCTGATGTTGCAACTCTGCTCTGAAGTTTCTGCTGGCACGAGTCGTGCCCTATGGCACGAGTCGTGCCTTGTTGTGCCTCAGCATGGACGACTGAATCTGAAGGGTGTTTATGGGTCACGAGTCGTGCCCTGGGGCACGAGTCGTGCCCTACCCTGTTTTGCTGAATTATTTTCAAAGCAATGTAAACCCAATTTTAGAACATATATTTCAACCAATTGAACATTAGGATTAAATTACAATTTATGAACAACACCATGATGTCTTTACATCTCAATTGTGATAAGTGGAAGATGTTTAAATGTTTGGCTAGAGTAGGTGGGAAGTATTGAACCTAACTTGGTTATTATCTTACTATGACTGAAGTTACATCCTTGAATGGTTGTTATAGATGTGTATACATTATGTGTTGCACTTTCTACATTGGTTGGACATCTTATGATGGGGTTGACTAGGGTTCCCTACTATGGAATCCTAAGTTCATTGAATTGATTTAGCCTTCGTGCTATCCTTAGTTGATACTTGTTATCCGTTGCTATCATTTTGATATGCTCTGCTTGTATGATTCCCTACTTTGGAATCCCTGGTTATAGTAAGCAAGTATGTAGTACTGTGCTTCTGTTTTAAAGTCCAGCTGGTACTTATTTGTTGGTTGGGCAGTGTATGGGATTATAATGGCACAGAGCCGAGTTCGTTATAATCCATACACTGGGTTCCCAAGTTGCCCATCCATTGGCCATGGTTTGGGTAGTGGGCTAGCTTCCCTTTTTATGGGTGATGTCTAGTTGCACATTTGGGTATGACTTTGTGTCATACTCCCTGTTTTGTTCTATGATTGGTTCCGGAACCGCTTCTTCAACAACTGTTGCTGCTTGGATCGGGATATCCTTTTGAGGATGAAACCTTGGCTCAGTATCCTTCTAAGTGTTATCGTATTGCACTTAATTACTATATGTATGTATGTATATATATTTCTTGGTGTGAGACAAGGTGATATACATGACTTATTGTTATAAGCTTCTTAATGTGATTGCATATCATCTTGTTGCATATATAATAACTTGCTGAGACTTTTCTCACCCCGTCCTTTCATTGTTTTCTTAGATAGAGCCGTGTCAGGGGCTAGGACGCGTTGAGCATTGAGAGGGCGCCAAGTTGGTTTTAAGGAAGGTTTGGTAATGATACATTATGTAAATGTATAACCTTGGGTAGTATTCATAGTCTTAATGTTATTCTTATTTTGCAACTTCTAAATGGTTTTGTAAATATTTTTCATTTAGGAACTATGTTCCTTGGTTTGTAAATAAGTGTGTGATTTGTAAATGGTGCGAATGTGGAGTGAGTTAAGTTGAAGTTAAATGGTTAAATTTTGTTTAGTAAGTTGGTAAAGTTTTAAATGTAAACAGGTGTATAAAGTGAAACTTTTAGAAGGTACATTTCGAAAAAAAATCCTTTAAAAGGCGTCTTCAGTACGTGTCTCGGCACCTGGCCAAGTAGGTCTACGGGTCGGGGTGCGTCAAAATGTGCTAATTCAAATTATCCTACAATTGAATACTATTAATTTAATAAAGGCCCACAATGAATTTTATAAAATAAAAATGAAGTGGGCTTATTATTCTATGAGAAAGCTTAGCCGACCCATTTGCTTAAAAGTTGGTGTATACCCTAAACCATTTTCGCCGCCGCTATCCTTTATCTCTCTATCTCGTTTCTGCTCCCAAGTTTATCAAGAGAGGTTTCCAGCTTTGCTTAGCCGATTTCCGGTGAACTTGCTTACTGACTCAGGTGCTCCGATCTCCTTCGACGTTCGTCTTCTCCATTTGACCTTACACTCCGGCAATTTCAACCACTCCCTCTCTCTCTTTCTACTTTCTCTCTCTACCCTCATTTTTCTTGTCGCCTCCTCCCTTCCCCACCTCCGGCATCCCTTAATTCACTCCCCCTCAACTCTCCTTCCTCCGGCGACTCATCCTCCCCGTTTCCGTCCAACTCCGACCATATATGCCGGGAAAAGTCATATCCAACAATCTCTCTCACCGGCGAACCCACCATACCGGATGTCTCCGTCGCCTGTAAGCTTCCTCTTTCTCTCTCTACTTTCTCTACCATCACCTCCGTCCTCCCACTCCCCTCTCTCACTTTCTACTTACTCTCTCTACCCCCATTTTTGTCGCCTCCTCCCTAACCCTAGAAATTATGACCTGAGAAAAGAAAACCCCGTTCTTCCCCCTTTTCCCACGGCGCCGCCGCCGCTACAATATTTCTGGTCTCCGTCATCTTCCTCCATCGTCGTCTTCTTCTTTAAATCCAACAAACCATAGACCTACTTTGCTCATCCCCTGTTCTCGCTCTTAACTTCCTCAACCCAACTTCAAGATCTAAATTTCGATTTCGGCTACTCACTTTAAATCCAACCCTTCTCACTTCTTCAACCCAAAACTATAAAAATAATCGTGGGATGTTGTTTCAATGGCAGTGGATTATAGGCATAAGAGTGGGGGAAGAGGAGGAAGGGAAGAGGGCGCTGAAGTGTTTGGGGGGGGAGAGAACGTGAGGGTGAATAACCGTCGTGAACTACCGTGAACAATTACGGGAGGTTAGGGACGGTTGGAGGAGGAGGCAGGAATGATTTGGGACGTTGGATCAATATTCCAGCATTAAATCTCAGCTATCACTTATAGGGAGCTAAGAGGCGATTAAAACCTTGTGTATTGTATTATAGATATATACTTATTTAGAAAAAATATTCCAAATCAAAAAAGCACAAAAGAGAGAGAGAGAGAGAGAGAG
Source organism: Adenophora triphylla var. japonica (assembly GCA_022495995.1). NCBI lineage: Eukaryota > Viridiplantae > Streptophyta > Magnoliopsida > Asterales > Campanulaceae > Adenophora > Adenophora triphylla. The sequence continues at coordinate 699,208 of JAFEMH010000349.1, forward strand.
AGAGAGAGAGAGAGAGGGAGAGAACACTAACAAGGGCAAAGTTGGCAATCAAAAAGTGCAAGAAAATACCAAAACTAACAACTACCTACCAACGCTAGTCTTTCTTGAACGGAACACCAATCTAAACCCAATGTGATGGAGACTCTGATAGCGAGCCAACCTTCAGGCCCCGTCATCCCCACCTATTCAATTCACTTTCTTCGCTACAGCCAAGGTCAAAGATAGTTTCTCTCACTATCTCACACACTTTCTCTCTCTAGATCTTCCCCACCATATCTTCGCCGGCAAACAATTATTCCCCAATCATGTCCGACGCTTTGATCAACGGCCTTGCCGGCGCCGGCGGTGGAATCATCGCTCAACTCCTCACTTATCCTCTTCAAACTGTACATTTCTTCCTCCATTTCACTAGTTTATTCAATTTCTCATTTAATTCTGCCACTTATTTTATACTGATTTTTGATCACTTCTGTTTGAGCTTTTTGTTCGCTGTTGTTGCTGATGATCTAGGTCAACACTCGTCAACAAACCGATAGAGATCCGAAGAAACAGAAGAGGAAGTCAGGGACTGTTGAACAAATGTGTCAGGTCTTTCAACTTCTTACTTCAATTGTATTTTATTTTTATGAATTATTTATTATTAAAATTTTTGAAATTCACGTATGCGAAATGCGAATACATTTATTTTTGTGGTGAATCTTAGGTGGTAAAGCACGAAGGTTGGGGTCGATTGTATAGTGGCTTGGCTCCGTCTCTAGTCGGAACTGCTGCTTCTCAGGTTAGCTCATTTTAGAATTTAGAACCTAGATACTCCTCTTTGTTCGAATATACTCCCTCCGTCCCACGTGAATGCAAACTTATTTCTATTTTGGTCCGTCCCACGTGAATGCAAACTTCCCAAAATGGCAAAGAATATTCACTATTTCACCCACTCATTCTCTCTCCTACTTCACTTTTACACTCACAACATTCTCTCTCCTCACTATTCCTCCCACTCATTCTCTCTCATATTTAATTTTTCATACTCACAACATTTAACTTTTTCTCTTTCTTACATCACTTTTTCTTAATTCCCACACCCAAAAAGTTAATCCTCATTCACGTGGGACGGAGGGAGTATGTCTATAACCCTACCAAATGCAATTTCTAGCACTTTGAAGTGCCTCTCTTGTAATAGATTAAGTCATTCATCAATAAAACCTTCTTTTTTTTAAAAAAAAGGTCTTCGACAACCTGGGCCTATCATTAGTTTTGCTTCTTGTCACAATGGCTCTTTATACGTGTATACTGATTCCCCTGTAGAACAATTTGTCATCAGTCCCTCCTCAGCTATGAGCAGTTTTTACCGGTGGTTCCCATAAGTTGGTCTAATTTAGATAAACCGTTCTCTGCAACAGTAAAAATTTCTGAAGTAACTCTATTCCTAGAATGCCTACTTCTTATAGGATATAGTTCATCCGTCCCATAAAGATCCCAATTGCCATTTTTGTTTGTCCCCAAAAGATAGTCTCATTTCCAATTTTACTATTTTAAAATCATTGAATTTTCAAAAATGCCAACCAAGGAAAAAGAGGGAGAGATGAGAGGATGAGAATCAACCAAGGAAGAAGAGAGAGTAATGGATTAATAATTAAATCACATTAAGGTTACCGATGAAAGTGAAAATATGATGTTAAAATGTTAATAGTCATATGAGACTATCATTATGGGACGAAGGGAATATTAAGGAGGATTATCAGTAGTATGTTATATGAAAGAGTAAGATATCAAAGAATTTAGGAAAAATTCCCATGCATGTGGAGTTTGCAGAGAATGTAAAATGTGAGACTACACTAACAGAAACGCAAAGTATTTTTAGTGCTTTCAGATATAATAAAAGAACTTTTTATCTGTGTAGTGTGAAGTAAAAAATTGAATCTCATGGTATGATCAAACAAACCATCATTTAGCAGATAATCCATGATTAATGACTAATCTCTTGTGGCACATTTGATGGAAACACGGGGTTACTTTAGGGTTTCTATCAGATGTTCACTGATATGATGACTCTATCGGATGAGAGTGTTTGCTCGTATCACAGTGGAAGGCACAATTTACAAAAGATGAATAATTACATGAGCACATTTATTTTGAAGATTATAGGTATAGCTAGCGTGTGAACGTTTCAATAAATCTGCAACTGATCTTGCTGAACTCTGTTTGGTATTATGTTTTGGTGTGATTAATGAGACAATGTCTTATCATGTCCCCTGTTCTTGAATGTGGCTTGTACTTGACAATATACTCAAAATCGCTTTCCAGAGATGGCAAATACATCGATCTTTCATTTTTCTGTTATGGAGTTTTCACAACATTCCTACGTGTGGTGTGACCTATAACCATTAAATGTTAAAATAATTATTTTCAAGAAGGGAACTGAATACTGTGGTAACTGTCAGAAAGTGAAAAGCTTGGTCGTGCATTGTCTTGTTCTCATATTCACTAAATGCATCATAAATTTGGCTATATAGGTATCTGATCTTGGCATATATTTGTATGGTACAGGGTGTTTACTATTATTTCTATCAAATATTCAGGAGTAAGGCTGAAGCTAGTGCCCTTAAGCATAAGAAGAGAGGAGTTGGTGATGGGTCTGTTGGGATGTTCTCATCACTTGTGGTGGCTGCTTTGTCTGGGTAATTATCTCTCATTATTGAGTTTTCCCTGTATGGTGGCAGTTCTTTCCTTCTTTATTTGGGAGCAGTATGATGTGCTATATTTTGTAATCTACACTACTTGAATTGGCGATTTCATGATATTTGACCCGATCCTTTTGCAGGTGTGTGAATGTTCTGCTTACAAATCCTATTTGGGTAATTGTTACACGAATGCAGGTGAGGCTTTTATCTGAAACACGTGATTTACAAATTATCTTAAATGATTGTTAAGCAATAACGATTCACACACTGGGTTATAAAACCGAAGTTAGGTTAGTCCCTAGTAGAGTGGCAAAATGGGTGTTTAGTTACTTAATGGGTGTTATCCATTAAGAATATAATGCTTAAAACTAATGTACATGATACAATGTACCATAATTTAAAGCATTGTAAAATCTTAATGGGGATGCTAATTGGCTAGAAATTGCCACCCCTAGTCCCTAGGTGATCTTAAAGATGAAAGTTAATTCAATCATTTGCTCTCATACATCCTAGATTCTGATCTTCTTTAGGCATTCTAAGGAAACCTTTGTTGTTGAGGAAGTAGCGATGGATTGTGTTTTAGCAGATTCTTTTGTCGTGCCAATGAGTTCTGTTACATTTTTTAATGTGGTGGCCCAAAATCTACAGAATTTTATCAGATTGTTATTATTTTATATCCGGAACTTTTCGGTTTTGTTGCAACTGCATCATCTGCACGTGTTTTTTAAAGTTCAACCTATTGAGTTGGAAATAAATCAGTGGTGCCAAAGAAAAAGCAACCATGTAACACAAGTGAAACAAAAGATCCAGGATCTTCTCCCCTCTCTTCCACACAAGACTCATACACACAGCTCACATTAATTTTTGATCATTTCATTTATCATGCAGACTCATACAAAGAAATCGCTACCCCAACAGAATGAGCCTATTCCTCCAGAAGAAGCAATCCATGCTGCTACAGAACCTCCTCCTTATGGAACAGGTCACGCGGTATGTGCAACTAGTTCTTAATACTATGTGTAGTTGATGCATATCAAGTAGCATATGTATGTGGGAGATGTGGCAAATCTGCAAATAACTAAGTTCATGATGCAAATGGTGACTATTTATTAGAGATTAGCATGTTATGACTTACGAGACGGTTGTAGTCCAACCTCATTCAATTGTTTGGTTCTTCATAACGGGAGACCACCAACTTCAGCCGGAGTTATACTTATTATTTATGTTGTGGATATATCTGGGAATGAAGGGCCAAATTTGAGGGATAAAGTGAATGTTAACATGAACATGCTACTGTTTCCTTGTAATTGAAATTCATGCGATCAAACTAATATATGCTCATCAGATTTACATTTGTTATAAACATAACCCCTCTTCTGCTTTCCCGTTTGTTTCTGTTCGAATTTGTGTTTAGGTTTGTAATTACAAAAGTTTGTAATGTGCAGGTTCAAGAAGTATTTAATGAAGCTGGAGTCTTTGGATTTTGGAAAGGTCTTTTCCCGACATTGGTTATGGTAGGTGGGATATGGCTATAATGCATTCTGGAGGGTTGTCACTGATTTTCCTTATCTTTTCACAGGTGAGCAATCCCTCCTTACAGTTTATGCTGTACGAAACCCTGCTGAAGAAGCTGAAGGAAAGACGTGTCTCCAGTAAGAATGGTAGCAAAGGTGTCACTGCCTTGGAGGCAAGTATTTACTTTAAATTAAGCACACACTAGCAACCTGGTAGTTATCTTTTCATACTCGTTGCCGGGAATATCAGTAATTAGGCTTATTCCTATTCCTTATTTGGAGGATACATTGCCTGATATTTTTACAGATATTTCTTCTGGGTGCTTTAGCAAAACTTGGGGCTACAGTTGTTACTTATCCTCTTCTGGTTGTAAAGGTAAGTGTTGCTTTGCTGAACTCAAAGCGTTACTGAACTGTGAAAAACACCCTTAGATAACTTTTTTATTGTCATGTTTAAGCGAGTATTTGTTTCTACATTCCTTAGTAAAGCAGGTGCAAGAATAAAGTCAAATTTTCACTCTCAGGACAATTTTCTCTTCTTTTTTACCCTTGATAAGTTAAGGGTCTAGAACTAGTGTCATGCCCTCGGGAGTGGAATTGGGTTACATCGGATGTTGATAATGTTTCAAACTCTAAAATTGTATACTTTCTGTAGGACGGTAGTCCTCGTGGGAGGATTAGGGTTTTCCGGCTTTATAGTTGTGTTACACGAGCCACTGAAGGGCGATGAAATAGGAACTAGAAGGGTTAGGGAGAGACAAGATATGAGGGGGATACTTTATCTCTTTTGTGAGAGAGAGCTCATAATTTGTTAGGTAGGATGATCGTTGCAAATGAATACTCTCAGAGTATTTATAGGCATGAGAAGGAGTAAGCCCATGTGAGGGGAACATGCATTCCATAGTGGGGGACCATCCTACAATTTTCCCTTTTAAACCCAACCAGGCCACATGTAACCCCATAATTGGGCCACATGGCGAACTGCGTTATTTCAACTTCTAGTCACTTCTCCTCAGAGCATTCACAATGGTAAAGCTCTTTTGATAGTTTTTTTTTTTTAAATCCCTTTATGCTACAGTTATAAGTAAAAATCTCAAGCAATTTTTCACAATAGTCAAGCTTCTTTTTCAACTCTTTTGTGGGCCCCACATATAACAAGAAGGGTGAACGACGTGCAAAGAAAGTTGGTAACATTAATGATAAAATCACAAAAACTTATTCTTTGTAGAAAGAGCTACTCTTTACTAAATTGTTCTTTAGAGATTTTCAAAATGGCAAAAAGCTCTCCAAAGATTTCTCATAAAAATAAGGAGCTCCCAAAAACCTCTCATTGTGGATGCTCTTAGCGATCCCAAGTTGTGGAAAGAAGATTTTCCCGAGCTTGTCTAATCGTGGGAAGTACTTAGCGGCTAACATACCGCCAGAGGCGGATCTAGAAATTTTAGCAGGGGTGTCAACTTTGAAGTAACGGAAAAAGTGAAAATCAAGCTATTGAAAACGTAAAACTTTAATACCGCATATATAACCTATTCCATAGTCAGGGGCGGAACTACATTATGCTGAGAGGGGTCACCCCCTCACTTTTTCATTTATTCCATTGTGGTCCTTTAACTTATTGTGTGATTCTAAATTTTTCTCATTTTGACCCCCCTCAAATTTTATCATAGCACCCCGTAAAAAAAGTGTTTGTATTTTGTACTTCTTTTTTCTCAAAATGAATACTCCCTCCGTCCCATGATAATGCGCACATTTTTGCTTGGCACAAGAATTAAGGTAAAAGGTGAAAAATGTGATGTGTTGTGAATGTAGATGGTTGGGTAGGAGAGAGAAAGTGGAGTAAGCGGGTAATTGTTGTGAGTAGAGACAAGTGGGTCCCATTTTCATTTTGGGATATTGCAGATTATTGTGGGACGACCAAAAGGTGTCTTTTTTCGTATTATCATTGGACGGAGGGAGTATTTATTTTCTATGTTTTCATCCCAAATTAAATGTCTATTTTCTAAAAACAATTTCTCTCTTTGTCCCAAAATAAATGTTCATTTTTTTTTAAGAATAAAATGAACCTTCACTTGTGTCTGAGGTAGTAGTCCCTATCCGGTTATTTTACAATATGTTTTTTACATTTTGTTATATATATATATAAAACTAAAATTGTAAAAACCGAATAGTAAAATATTTATACATTTTTTTCATTAAAATTTATAAAAAAAGTAAATATTTTGGAATGTTCTTATATAAAAACATAGATATTAATTTGGTTTGGAGTAAGTAGTATAAACATTTTATTCCCAAATTTCAAGACATTTTTTATTGTCTTAGTTTAAACGAAAAAACTTAAAGTCAATACTTAAATTAGAGAATATATCACACTGCTCGACTACTTCTAACTCTATATTTACTTGAAGTTACTACTTAAACTAGAGATTTTGGTATGAATGAAGTGGTATAAATAGTTTATTCTAAAATCAAATTTTTTAATTGTTTGTCGTTGTTGAGGTAATTAAATTTAACTCTATACAAACACTCTTCTTCTTAGTATTATTGCTATTGAATCTATGACTGTGGAATAGGTTATATATGCAGTATTAAAGTTTTACATTTTCAATAGTGTGATTTTCACTTTTTCCGTTATTTCAAAGTTGACCCCCCTCACTAAATTTCTAGATCTGACACTGTCCATAGTCATAGATTCAATAGCAATAATAATAAGAAGAGTGTTTGAACAAAGTTAAAATTTAATTACATCACCAATGACAAAGAAATAAAAAATTTGATTTCAGAATAAATTGTTTATACCACTTCATCCATACCAAAATCTCTAGTTTAAGTATTAACTTCAAGTAAATATAGAGTTAGAAGTAGTCGAGCAGATTGATATATTCTCTAATTTAAGTATTGACTTTTAAGTTTTTTCGTTTGAACTAAGACAATAAAAAATGTCTTAAATTTGGGAATAAAATGTTTATACTACTTCCTCCAAACCAAAATCAATATCTATGTTTTTATATAAGAACATTCCAAAATATTTACTTTTTTATAAATTTTAATGACAAAAATGTATAAATATTTTACTATCTGGTTTTTACAATTTTAGTTTTATATGTATATAACAAAATGTGAAGAAAATTGGTAAAAAAAACTGGATAGGGAGTACTTCCTCGAACACTAATGAAGGTTCAATTTTATCCTTAAAAAAAGGACATTTATTTTGGGACAAAAAGAGTAATTGTTTTTAGAAAATAGACATTTAATTTTGGATGAAAAAATAGAAAATAAATATTCATTTTGAGATAAAAGAAGTAAAAAATACAAACACTTTTTTTGAGGGGGTGATATGATAAAATTTGAGAGGGGTCAAAGTGAGAAAAATTTAGAATTACACAAAAAGTTAAAGGACCACAATGGAATAAATGAAAAAGTGAGGGGGGTCAAGTGACCCCTCTTAGCATAATGTAGTTCCTCTCCTGCAAATCGCACATTGCGAAAATAGTGCATCCGCGGGAAAGAGGTTTATCCACGGGAAAGAGATGCATGAGAAAAGGGGCGACATGTGCGCTACATGTATGTCCAACACTTTCTTTATGGTTATTGTTGCTGGTTCTCCGACGACGAGCTGTAATGGTTGGAATGGGAAAATTGCATTTTGGGCCCTAAAGATTAGGGGGTGCTCCCATGTTAGGCCCTATTCTATCACAATTTACAATTTAGGCCCCAAAGTTGTCATTATGTTTATATTTTTGAAATAACTATTGCCAAATTGAGGTCAATTTTTTTTTTCAAATTTAAAGGGTTAAAATACAAATCTGGATATGTTGAATTTTTGCCAAACAAACAAAACTCATTTAACCCCCACTTGTTTTTCTTCCCTCTTCCCCCTTCCCCCTTCCCCCACCACGATCTATTCATCTTCCCTCATCCATGTCAGACCGTTGTCGTTGCATCTCCCCTCCTACACCCATTTCAATCTTTCCTTCCTTTGCCGCTCTACCTTAACAGAAATTGTCGGTTTCCATCTCCTTCACTCTCCCCGGCCTGTTGTTGCTTCCCCCTCCCCTCGTCCTTTCATAGTTGCTGCCGTTTTCGATCACCTTTCCAACGCCGCCTCGCCAGATCCGACCTTCTCTTTACCTTCTTCTCCGCCCCACCGTTTTGCTTCATCCGTCAACGCCCACGCCCAGATATGAGAATTTTTTAACATTTGGGTATTTGATTTTGATTTTTGACGAAGCAATACAATCTCTTGTTTTTTATTTCGGATTCTCGTTACTTTTTATTCTGCAGATTTGATTTTAATTGATTTGGGATTAGTTGGAAAGTGGTGGGATGGTAGAGGTTGTATGACATGGTGGTATAGGACGGTGGTAAAAGGGTGGTTAGCAGTGGTAAAGAGTGGTTGTGGGGTGGATGGAAGGCGGGTAGCATAATAATAATAGTGTTGTAAATTTAATTATGTGCAATACTTTTTTTTGTATTTAGCGGCAGTGGTGTTAGAATGGTGGTGTCGGACTGCTAGTGTTGGACGGTGGTGATTGGGGGTGGCGGTGGGTGTTGGTTATGGTGGTGGGCTTGAGTTTTAAAGAGAAGATGGTTGTTGGTTTGGATATTTAAATCAAATACAACAATTGTGCATAAATATTATGTTTTTAAATAGATTATTATTTCTTTCATAAAGAAAAAAAACAGATTAATATAGATTGTATTAAAAAGTAGTTTTTTTTTCAAATAGATATCCTCAATGCGTATGCTTCGATGGATGTGCGGTCATACAAGAAAGGATCGATTGGGGAATGAGGTGATCAGAGGTAAAGTAGAAGTTGCGCCCATTGAGGATAAAATGAGGGAAAATCGTCTACGGTGGTTTGGACATGTGAGAAGGAGACCGAGTGATGCACCGGTTAGGAGGCCGAAACAGTGGAGAAATGATAAAATGGCGAGGGGTAGGGGAAGACCCAAATAAACTTGGATTAGAGTAATTGAAAATGATATGAATTTACTTGGAGTGGATGAAAGTATGGTGTTGAAGAGGCCGGAGTGGAGGGCAAAAATCCATGTGGGGGGTTGATTTTTTTTTTTTTTTTTTTTTTTTTTTAATTTTATTTTTATTTTATTTTATTTTATTTTATTTTTAATTTTATTTTTAATTTTTATTTTATTTTTATTATTTTTTTTCACGATAACATATGAGGATTCATGTTAGCCGACCCCAAATTATTTTGGGACTAAGGCTTTGTTGTTGTTTGTTGTTGTTGTTGTTGTTGTATTTTTAAATGTTATTATAATAAAATATCATTTGTTTATATATTTAGGGATATTGATATTTTCTATTTTGGCTATTCATTTTCATTCAATATGCATTAATACAACAATGACAGAGTTCTTGTTCAAAAACATCCTCCGTTAAATGACACGTGACTTGCACGTGATTATTTAACGGGTTTTTCTAACAAAAATAGTTAAAAATCCTAAAAATGCAAACATAATGACAACGTTGGAGCCTAAATTGTAAATAGTGATAGAATAGTTCCTAACCTAGGAACACCCCCTAAATTTTGAGGATCAAAATGCAATTTCCCCAATTGCAATACTATATCCAAGATACTTATGTCATTTATCCAAGTCTTGGAGGCAGCCTCTTACATTTGTACATGGTATGGCTTGCCTATATTTCACCCTTACGGTGAGGACCCTTCCCCGGATCCTCGCTATGCGGGGATGCTTTGGTGCACTGTGCTGCTACTTTTTTATACTTCCGTCATTTGGCTTCTATTTATTTCATCATTTTTTTTTTAATCCACTTTACTTTGTTTGCTTGGCAGTCAAGACTTCAGGCAAAACAAGTTACCGGGATTGATAAAAAGCATCAGTATAAAGGTTTGTGATGCTCCATCTCTAGAATCCCAGAACTTTACAAAAATCAATTGAGATTCTAAAACTCGTATTTTTTAGCAGTACACTACTTTTTAGCTTGTTTCTTGGATTGAGTGAGTGTTCCATTCCTTCCACTCAAAGAGTCTCTTTTATGTAAATTAAGCTTACAGTTCTCATGAGTTTCTAACATTACCCCTCTTGTAATTAAGAAGTTTGATCCAGCACAAAATTCACTTTTAATGACTACTTTCAGAGGTATTGATGTATCTCCAAAACGTTTTCCGCTTGAAAACAAAATCTTTGAGTTTATTGGGGGGGGGGGGTGTTCAAAATGTCACCCTTTGTCTATCGTACTTATTTTCCTCTACACCAATGGCCATAATTTAGACTTCCCACAAACTCCTGTGTATAACTTTATTTTTCCATTAATCCCCTTAAAAAAACTATTTTATTTTTTTGCTTCTCAAGCCCCATTGTGTAATGTGTTTGGTTTCCATTCAGGCACTTTGGACGCAATCATGAAGATGATACACTATGAAGGATTTTATGGTTTTTATAAAGGGATGAGCACAAAAATATTTCAGAGTGTTCTTGCTGCTGCAGTTCTGTTCATGGTTAAGGAGGAAATCACTAATGGAGTCCGGTGGTTGTTAATACGGGATGCAGCTAAAACAGTGAGATAAATCAAAGCATTCATAGCACTCCTTCCCATGCTTTTCTCTTTTTATGGGTTTCCATTTCCGATAATTATATCACCCTTCTCCTGGCTGAAATCCGAGGAACCCATACAAAATTCAAGAAATGTGCCACAAAATTTGAACGTAATCAAGAATAAAAGGGTTAGCATGAGTTGTTGTATTTTCAATTATGTGTAATAAATGATGTGTGACTATTGGACTCAACATTTATATTGTATAAAATTTTACTCAATATCAATCCCTCTGTCCCAAAATCCCAAAATGAATATTCGAAAAAATTTCAAATTTGCTCTTTGATGAATAGCAAGTTTGAAATTTTTTCGGATATTCATTTTGGGACGGAGGGGTAGTTATTTTTTCTACCATCTTTTGTAGTTGAAAGAAGATTATTTATTGGTGTGTGAACTGTGATTGTGTTGCCACAACGTGAAGAAACATTGGTTCAACAATGACGTGGCATTTGGCGTTTGGGAGTCAGTTGTTTGTTTTGGGTGTTATTTAAGCCAGTTTTGGCATTGGCATTTTTATTTTGGTGGTTTTTGGCATTCTTATTTTGGTGGTTATTTAAGCCAGTTTGGGCGTATCACCACTAGGGATTGGCAACGGGGCGGGTTTTCAATTTTGGATCTCAAACCCGGCCTATTGGGCGGGTCATTTCGGGTTCGGGGTGGGTTCGAGTTTTTTGCCATCCCTAATCACCACATAATTTGTTTTGAATCAACATTTATTTTGGGATTTTTGGGAGACTACAAATAAAGTACTGCAGGATTTGTAGTAGTAGCTAGAGATGTCCAATGGGTCTGGCTGGCCCAGCTGCCTTTGGATTAACCGGCTCGTGGATCCGGCACCGTTCCTGCTCCATGGTTGCGAGCGGTGGTAGCTCGGCCACGTCGCCCCTCCTCCCTTTTCCAGCACCGGTTGCGAGCGATGGGAGCTCAGCCACGTTGCCCTTCCTCCCTCTTCGTATGGTTGAGATCGTTTCAGTAAAATGTGGATATTATTGAGCTCAAAATAATCTCGCCAGTAGAGCACCAAAAATTGGGAGTATGGCCGCTTCGCAACGACTTGCAGGACCTGTGCCAAATTCCCGGCTCGTTGGCTAGTACCGTTACATTTTTTGTTTAGCCATTGTAACGCCCGAGACTTTTGTATACATTTCATACACTTATAATTGACATGTTTTCACTTTAAGATGATTGAATATGCACTATTTATTTATGCATATTTGTTTGCTAGTTTCATATTTTAAATTTTGAAATAAATGTGTGGATATGGTTAAATACAGGGAACAAAAAATACAGGGAACCAATAAAATTACCAAAATACCCATATAAACCAAAAATTCCGGTCAATGGCCAGAATTCGAACCAAATTCAGCAAAAAATCAAAACCAAATCGCATATGTAAAAATCGAATTTCGACTTCGTTAACCGTTGGATCGTTGTGAAACTTCTGGGCTTTGGTCGCATCCCCTAGGCGCACATGATGACCGTTGGGATCTTCCAAATATTTGCCGGAGAGGGAGAAATGGCCGGCGGCGAAAACTGGCTAAAATCTCCAAAAATTCGCTATATTAAAAATCAAATTCCCGCTTCATTAACCGTTGGATCGTCGTCAAATTTCTGGGGTATGTTCGCATCACTCAGGCGCTTATATTGACCGTTGGGATCAGTAAAATAATCATCGGTGCCGGAGATATGGCCGACGGCGCAAATCCGGCGATGCTATATTAAAAATCAAATTACTGCATCATTAACCGTTGGATCGTCGTCAAATTTATGGGGTATGTTCGCATCACTCAGACGCTCATATTGACCGCTGGGATCAGCAAAATAATCAGCGGTGCCGGAGATATGGCCGACGGCGCAAATTAGGCGAGACATCTCGTTTCACAATCTCGTGTAGGGCTAGGGCAGGGTTGGAATTTTTCGTTCCCTATATTTTTCGTTCCCTGTATTTAGTATTTACCGTGTGTTGTTGTATTTTATATTATGTTAATATTTAAATAAAAAACGTTACAAACAAAAATGTGAAAATAAGTTAAAATCATAAATTTTGCTACCTTTTGACACCTTGTACAAAGAGATGGTCATATCTCTTAGCAGAAAAGTCAAAATTCAAATTCGAAAATAGTTGAGTAAATTAGAAACATAAGACTTTTCAATTACATCTTATTTGTGTAATTTGAAGTTATAATTTGCCAAAATCTAGGGAGAAACGTGTTTCTTCATAATTTATGGAGAAATTGATTTTTTATTAAAATTTCTGGATATCAACATTCAATGTTCTGGATATTCAGAATCTTTTGAAAGGATATCCAGAAATTTTGTATCGACGTGGCCATACCACGCCTGGGCTTGGGCAATTCTAAATTTCTCGATTATTCATTTTGAAAATTTACGGATATCCGTAACCTTTTGAAAGCGATATTCAAAAAATTTTGTATTAGATATCCGTAACCTTTTGAAAGCGCTTCCTGGATATCAATATTAAATGTTACGATATCAATATTAAATGTTCCGATTATCCGTAACTCTTCGAAAGTGATATCCGTAATCTTTTTAAGTTGATATCCGTAAAATTTATATTACTCATGACTTTGCCTTAGCCCTGGCCCGTGGCACTTTGGCCTTTGGCCTTGGCCAATATATATATCCGTAAATCACTAAAAAGTATATTCGAAATTAAGAGAAAGGATATCCGTAAATTTTGTATTGATCATGACCTTGGCCAAATCTATATTCAAAAACCAAGGTGAAAAGTATATCCAGGAAAACGATGAAAAGTATATCCGAGAGAAAAAATGAAGGTCGCTGACCGAAAGTTGGTATGTGTTGGTCTCATTCTAACATAACTTACGGATATCATGATCAAAGGGTTCTGATATTCGTAACCTTTGAGATCGATATCCGAATTTTTTTAATGAATGCAAAAAATATATATATATATATATGAAAAAACACGTTTTTCCATAACTTATAAAGAAACGCGTTTCTTTGAAGACCTACTCTCAGTACGAGCAGTCAAAAGCAAGCTAAAAATTCAGCCAATCACTTTGAATAGCTAGTTTGACTTTGTTTTGACCCAGCATTGTTTTACTTACAAAATAGAGTATCAAAACTTACTAAGGCTCCGTTCGTTTGGGGGAAAATGTTTTCCGAAAAATATTTTCCTCATTTTTCGGTGTTTGTTTCGCACCAGAAAATGGGAAAAACTTCATTTTTATCTTATTTTTCGGAAAACATTTTCATTTTTCGGAAAACATTTTACCGAAAATCATTTTTCGGAAAATATTTTACGCTAAACAAACGGAGCCTCAATGCAGAAAAAGTGACAGGAGGGTTTCGACTGAATCAATTATATATTGAGTCGCAGCTTTCAATTTTGGTGACTGTTTGACGATTTAACTGCACCACAATTTTTGATAGCTGAGTAGATTATTTTTATCCGATTAAATTTTAATTTTTTCTGTTGTGTTAGTAGATAAGTTATCATTCCCCGTTTTAATAATTATAGTATTTTTCATTCATACGATATATGATGATTCTACTATTAAATATTGCATTGTGTATAGTAATAGTACTAATTATTTTTTTGTTAATATGATTTTATAGACATTTTAACTAATTAAATTGATTCAATTAATAAGAATTGTTGCTAATAACAACAATTTTGGAGTGGTACAATAGTGATACCAAAAATATGACCCAAAATTAGTAAAAGACTAAATATGGAAATATGGGAGGGAGGATGCATCTCAATCCTCATTTGTTCGACAGACGGTGTAGGACCTCCATTAGTCCGCCTATGAGAAGTGAGAGATGAAGTTACTCTTTGCGATCTCCTATCATCCTTGTTAGGAGAATCAGGCATCTCGAGCAGTTCGTCTAGCACATCGAGCAAGCTTTGTAGTATCATAGCTCGCTCCAACAGAATATCCTTCCTACTAGGGTGAGTAGTTGAGGGACCTGCAATGTCGTCTACAACTGTTCGACCCGTTTGGACTCTCTTAACCTGCTGGCTCACCCCCTGATTAGGCATAGACCTTTTCTGCCTTCTGCCATCTTGCAGACCCGCATCGTCGACCACGCTATTGGAACGAGTGGCCCTCCTAGTGGGATTACCCGGGGGAGGATGAGGTAAGTTTGTAGTGCGATTCTCAGCACCTGCATCAATGTTTCTTACTGTATTCTCAAGCATTGGATCACTAGAGGAAGTTGCGGTATGACCATCGGATACCATGTTTGTAGTTTGAGTAAAGTTTCAAGGTCTAGAGTCTATCGTTTTCCGGCAATGGAACCAAGCTGATAACGCAGAAAATGATCCAGATCAGCCTTAGTCCAGCAGTTAGATTGATCTCCAGCCAATGTGACCTGAAATCACGAACAAACGACTAGCCGAATTGGCCTCCGGCTAAGACCCTCCGACGTGATGATGAGATAACGTGTATTAGGCTTATAAACTGAATTGAATAATGTAGTTCTCAAATAGCAAATAAGACATTACATTTGAACGTTGGATGTTGTTAGGTATTTATAGTGTTGATGTAGGATCGTGTTGAATCCCTAAAATCACGGGGATGATGTTGACGTAACTGACTCCGAGAAAATAGGAGGCGGTTACAAATAACGACGTGGGTTGGCGCACGTGTTGGTAGGTCGAGGTCGCTTAATGGTAAATGGCGATCTGACTTTGTAACTTGGCTTGATATGAATTGTACAAGTATGTGATCGTATGTCAGACGTAGCTAGGTCTGGACCAATGATGGTCAGATAATGAGCTTGGTCGACTGATTTATGATGGGTCGTTGGTGTTGTACCGATTGGACCGGCCCATTTGATAATATGGTCTTAATAATGTATAAAAGGTTGGGCTTCACTCGTTGGGCCTGACCCATCACTTTTTTCTGTTCAGTGGCCCCCAACTTTCTGAGTTGAATTTGTCGACCAGAAAGTTATGAAAAATTTGTGGAGGCTTACGTAGCTCGTTGTTGGATGGTCGACTGAGTTGACGTGGCTTGATCTCGACCATTGACTTTTTTGATGGTTGGATGTGTTAAGGAGCCGTAATTTCCATAATGATTGTATGATTCTAGCGATTGGACATCCATCTTGAGAACCGATGCTGGCATTAACTGACGGAATTAACCATTGTGTCTCATACCCTTTCCAATTTAAGAAGGGATTTGGAAACATATAAAAAGGAGAATCCTTTTCCTTTTAGAACTTTACAAACCCCAAAATCCCTAAATCTTCAATAGCAAGACAAAGGCAAGGCAATCACTTTTCTGGTGTAATTGAGCAATCATCTTCGTTTTCGAGTCCTTTCTACTTTGAATTAACCAAGGTACCCTTCGATTACTCTGTATTTAGGTTTAATTTCAAGCTTTTCCCTCTATTCCGCCATGTCTAGGACCTTTGGCTATGAGCTAGGAGTTAGGGTTTCTAGCTGGAGAGAGTACAGGGGACATGGAGGCGGGCGGCCCATGGATTATCCGTTTCTATCTCTTCAAGAAAATGATAGACCACCTCATTATCTTCTACATCAAGTCCAACAAACCACCTTTTCCCAGAGAGAGATTAGCATTCCCAAGGGAATCTAGGTCGCCCATAGGTAGTTCGGAACATACATCAACTAGGACTGATTCCCATGTTTTTGTGTCTTTTGTAGATATGGCAGCTCAAGGATCACCTGCTTCTGCATCGTCGAGCTCCTCCTCCGAAAACATAGTCAATGCTTTTTGCTCGACGGTAGTCCCAGGCCGCAATGAGAGAGTCTATGTGGCCCCCAGGCCGGAAGTGGGTATGAAGAATGCATAATCAAAGATCATGATTTTGCACGACTTCTTCGAGGTCTCCAGAGACGACTTCCACCTCTCCCACTTCACTGAGAGGCAGAGAAAGGCCCAGTCTTGGATACACTGGGGTGAATCCTGTCAAAGTTGCTTTTTACTACGGCCAATTTGAGACCGGCCTATGCCTTCCCTTAGATCCCTTCATTTGTGAGTTTCTAGAGCCGTACACCAAGCATAGAACCTGCACTCTTTCGTATGTTGAATGCTCTAAGTATGAGACTGGTTCTCCATGCTGCTCGTCTGATGTAACCAGTTTGGAAAGTAGATCGGCCAATTCATTCTCTTCGCGGCCTACCCTTTGTATCTCCAAAAATTATATGTTTTGGACCAGCTTCTTCACCAGCTCGCAGTACTTGATCAGGGCTGGATTGATCACCTCGTATTCTCCCTTGACTTGGTTCACGATCAACTGTGAGTCACAATAGGCTATGACTTTTGTCTCCCCAAAGCAATAGGCATATTTAATTGCTGCAATCAAGGCCTCATACTCAGCCTGGTTATTGGAGGCTTGAAATTTGAACCTCAAAGCTTCCTCAAAGGCCTTTCCAGTTTCTGGCTCGATCAAGACAATCTCATCTCCACTGACATTCTTAGTAGCTGACCCATCCGAGTAAACCTTCCAGCAATCATCGGGCAAACTCACTGTATGCTGGCTCGACTGTTTCTTCCCCTACTGTAAGTACCCAAATTCGGATCGTTACAATCGGTTAATTGACACTTTCCAAGTTAACGAGAATCCGTTAACTCTCCCTTTTCGAGTTAACGAGACTTTCCAGGACTGCCCCGTGCATTCAAAATCCAAAGTGTATTCAACTCACGTTCGTACACGTGAAAATACCACTTTTCCAAAAATATGCAATTTCTGGGACTTTCCGGGACTGTTCCGACATTTTCTCGGACAGTTATTTAAAAAAAAGTCAAACCCGACTTAACGGAGCAAATGGGCTTGCTTAATGACTAAGCAGGGACACGTGGCTTACATGCAAGCTCCCTCTTATCAACATCAATCAAATTCAAGGCCGAAAATACCAAAATGCCCTCAAATTGAGTGACTGGCCAGACGGCCTGTTCTTCAAGTATAACAAATCAGTCTCAGCCAATCTCAAAATACCCAAGAAGTCCCTGAAATTGAGGATCTGGTAAGAGACGTTATCCCATTTGGCGATAACAGAGATTTCTTGGAGGAGACGTTATCCCATTTGGCGATAACGGAGATTTCCCGGAGGAGACGTTATCCCATTTGGCGATAACGGAGATTTCCCAGAAGAGACGTTATCCCATTTGGCGATAACGAAGATTTCTCGGAGGAGACGTTATCCTATTTGGAGGTAACGGAGATTTTCCTGTGGAGACGTTATCTCATTTGACGATAACGGAGATTTCCCGAAGAAGACGTTATCCCATTTGGCAATAACAGAGATTTCCCGGAGGAGACGTTATCCCATTTGGCGATAACAGAGATTTCTCGGAGGAGACGTTGTCCCATTTGGCGATAACGGAGATTTCCCGAATGAGACATTATCCCATTTGGTGATAACGAAGATTTCCCGGAGGAGACGTTATCCCATTTGGAGGTAACGGAAGATTTTTGGAGAAAACGTTATTTCATTTGGAGATAACGGAAGATTTTGGGAGAAAACGTTATTCCATTTGAAGATAACGGAGAATTTTGGTAAGAGGCGTTATCCCATTTGGCGAGAATGGAGATTTTTGGTAAGAGACGTTATCCCATTTGGCGATAACGGAGATTTCTTAAAGGAGACGTTATCCCATTTGGCGATAACGGAGATTTCTTAAAGGAGACGTTATCCCATTTGGCGATAACGGAGATTTCCCGGAGGAGACTTTATCCCATTTGGCGATAACAGAGATTTTTCGGAGGAGACGTTATTCTATTTAGCGATAACGGAGATTTCCCGGAGGAGACGTTATTCCATTTGGAGGTAACGGAATATTTTTGGAGAAAACGTTATTCCATTTGGAGATAACGGATGATTTTGGGAGAAAACGTCATTCCATTTGAAGATAACGGAGAATTTTGTTGTTATCATTACTACTTGGCACGTTACTTAAGTCTCGGGGCGATTTTTGTGTGTGGAAATGTGGCGGAAATTGGGCCAGGATGTATATGAAATGTGTTTGGGGAATGATTTTTATGCAGGTTTTGAGAAGGTGGGGTTGTATCCCTTGGGTGCGGACTAAACTGCTGCTGAGGTATTGTTAATGCTACCAAAAGGTATCATGTGGACCAGAATTCCCTCTTGGGCTGAGATCGGGTTTAAACCTCAGGTCTTGATTGAAGTTCCTTTCTCAAACTCTGGCACTTGAAGTTGATGCTGACAGACTTTTAGAACCAAAGACTAAAGCAAATGCCAAAGTGACCAAACCTCTCTTCTGAGGATGGATGTGACTTATCGAAGCCCCGGTCTGAGGAAAAATTCTGCAAAGCCCCAGGTCTTATTAAAGCGAGGAATGATCCTTTCATTGGCAAAGCCCCGGCTTGAAGAGATGACTTGATAGAGCTTCGACCGATGGTCTGATCCAAGATAACGGTGAAACACCAAACTGACTGGCCATCCAAAGAGAGAGACGTGTTTGAAGCGACCTCAAGGAATCCATGGACAAAAACTTCTCCAAATGACTTGCGAAGCCCCCCAACTTTACAAAGTATCATGGGGAAGGCCCGAATGTATTGATTATAAAACCAAACTGTTTGGTTGACCATGACTGATCTCAAAATGCACTTAATGCAGCCCCAATCCGTTGAAGCATTACGTTATGAAGTGTGAAGCCCATCCTAGTTTCAAGAAAAGATTCTCATTCTGATTGGTGCGAAGGGGTCTTGTAGACTTGACTTCCAACATTGGACTTAAAGTCATGATTAAGCCCAGATCCTTACACCAAAGAATTTGCTCGTGGCAGGCTTTCAACAAACAGAACTTCCCTTTGCTTGGCAAAGCCCCGGTTTGATGAGCTGAGTAGGCGAAGTCTAGATTTTGAAGAAGTGACTTGGTGGAGCCCCAATCTTATGACCTAGCAAAAGTCCCAATCTGATTGGTACTGCAAAGGTGATCCTGAGGTTAATCTGACCAAGACTGAATCCATCTAGGGACCTAGTGAAGAACCCGATGTGGACCCAAAATGACTAGAGAGGCCCTAATCTAAGGAAATGGCTTGTGAAATAAAAGAATTTTAGAAATTTATACATGCAGGGGCATATTTTTCGAAAGGTGGGAATAGATCCCGATTTTGTGTTATTTTGATGGTCTCATTCGATGTAGGCACAAGAACTCGCTTTGGGTTTGACTCTTTTGAGAGAGTATAAGCGTAGAAAGGTTTGTAAAAGTGTATGGAAGCCCCTACTGACAGAAAATCAGTGTTTAGCACTATCTTTCCTAAGATGTAGAAAAAGAAGACTTGTCAAGACATCTGAAAACTTGTTTTATTTACAATGATCACAAGATTGCTTAAAAACCTTTATTAATGTTCGGGTTATTCAATCACTAATCTCGATATGAATAAACATTTCGATTAATCATGAGGAGAAAGTCAACCAGTGTCGCGGAGCAAAGTTGGCTATGTGTGAAAGAAAGGTCTGTGTATAGAGGAGGTCAGAGACCGGGTTTATGGGATTTGAATGTATTTATGACCGGACCATTTTCTGGTTGTCTACGTTCCCCTCATTGCGAGGAGCTCAGGTCGCCGTAGTTCGGCTGAACTGTGTTTGGCTTTGGGAAAGGGGATGAATATTTGTGGTTCCTTTGGTGAGAAGGCTTAGATGAGAAGGTTGGATGATGAGGCATGGGCCTCGATATGATTCCTTGACCAGTCGTTTTGGGCAGCTGCTTCAATGATTTTGTTGCTTCTTGATTGTCATCTTTTATCGGGAGAGAAAGAATTTGGATCTAGCTTAAGGACTTACGATATGCTTCTGCCTTTGCTTTAACTGCTCCATTGTTATCGACAACATCTATTCTTCGAGCTTAGATTTTGCTTATCTGTCAAGCTTTCTGATTGGCGATGCTGGGTCCTTGGCCTCTTTTTCTCTTTTTTTTTGAAGCTCCTGCTTGGTTTTTTTTTTTTGAAGCACTAGAGGACGAAGGCAGACCCCCGCTTGAACTTTCTTGATGCACATGAGGGCGATGGCAAGCTCCTAGGTTGTTTATCGACGTGTGGTTAGTCTTTCGATGTTGAGTGACCTTCTGTTGTTCCCTGATGTTGCCGCCTTTGTTGACTTGGTCAATGTGATGGTAGGGACATGATTTGGAAAGTGTATGGCTTGATGGAGGCCTTTGTGAGGTAAGGAAAGTGTATAGGGAGAGCATTGGTTGACTTTCTCACATCGATTAATCAGAACGTTGATTATTTCGAGAGGTTATTTGTTGAGCAATGCAAATGATCATATAAAATAAAACCATTTCATTAAATGTAATGTAGGTGTGCAAATAATGTCTTAAGTCTAGCAAGAAAAGAAAAAGGACTCTTTTATAGAAGATTTAAGATTAACTACAATGTTCGAGGAGGACTTGATTGAAAGAGGAAAGTACTAGAACCTACGAAGGTTGACTGAGAGACTATTTCATCTTTTAATTTTGTTTATGGATAGGTAACCCCTAGCCTAGCTACTCTTCGCTCGTTGAACTGCCAGGACGCTTGAGCTTTCCATTTTCTGTTAACTTCTGAATTCTATACCGCAGACCGAGGCAGTGATCAGTTATGTGCCCATGATACTGGTGGAAGTGGAGGGATTTGAGGCCATGGAGCTGTTGGAGCAAATACAAGTTGTCCGAAGTAATAGGTCGGAAAAGTCACGAGGGCGAAACTTGATGACTGGGCATATTGCTGGAAGGAAGTGAACCTGGGAGGATTTTGAGGGATATTGGGATCCGTTTGAGAGAATTCAGCGCTGCGCTGGTTGTATTGAGTGAAAGGGGTAGTACTGGCTGGTTGTGTCTTCGGGCCTTTCTCAAGCTTAGAATTTTTATTGGCCAAGCGAGCTCTGGGGCAAGTTGTCCTATCAGATTCTCTCACTTCGGGCATTTGAATTTTGCACGGCATAATCACTTCTTTGCCTGGTTCGACATCTTGGGTCGACGGAGTACTGGTACTCATCATGAGATCAAGCTTTTCTTGCATTCGTTTCACTTGCTCTATCAATATTGCCACATGGGGGTCAATGGGAACTCTCGAGTTACTGGAACTCGCAACAAGACTTTTATCAGTAGAGGGAACCACAACAGTAGGCCGGTGAAACTGACAGGTGAATTCACTAAGTCCGGTCAACAGAAAACTTGAGGCATCCGAATTTTCTTTTAGCAACTCATGATCGTATTCAGGTGGGTATAGGGGTCTCAGAACATAGCCACATGGCTCAAACTAATTATGTGAAGCTGGAGCATAAACTGGCAGGTACCGCTGAAACTCAGAAACAGGTATGATGAAGCCCAATCCATTCTGAGGAGCTGAGGGCGATGGAGCCCTGATGGCCTTAGACACTGGGAGGAACTGGAGGGCAGTAGTCCTTGGTGGGGGATCATATGTCGAAGGAGGAAGGTATTGGTTGTAGGATGGATGGTATTGGTTGTATGTTGAAGGGTATTGGTTATAGGATGGAGGGTATTTGTTATAGGATGGAGGGTATTTGTTGTAGGATGGAAGGGTTGAAGTCATCAAGTTTCGGAGTTTCATCTTCGACCATGACCGTGAAGAATCATTTGCCTCAACTGTTACCTCGAACTCCATGACGTCGGAGAAGCACCGATGAGCATGGCTTCTTGTTCTTCATGAATCTTGCGGCAAGCTTCAAAGGCGAGGCTACCTCTTCCTCTCTAGTCATCGGATTACCCATACCATCACTATTTTTCTGTCATATACGCCATTCTAAACCCCACGAGTAGACAAAACCGATGATTCTGGCCGAACCTGTCGAACCTGAGGTTTCCGCACTGAAAAACCGCTGACCCGGTATTCTCACCCACTTCTTTCTCGCTGGGGAAAAGAGACAGGAAAGGTTTAGACTTGGGGGTAGGTGAGGTTTAGACTCGGAGGTAGGTGGGGTTTAGACTCGGAGGTAGGTGAGGTTTAGACTCGGAGGTAGGTGTTTAAACTGAAGGCTCAAGTAACATGCATGTACTGCTTAAGTTTTACTTAAAACACATTTTCTCATAATCCTAATTGATCGGAAAAGATTAGACCTTGAAAGGTCAAGATTGAAAATTGGATTGTGAGGGTCTTGATTGGAGATTTGAGCGTGAAAGGTCGAGATTGAAAATTGGACCGTGAGGGTCTTGATTGGAGATTTGACCGTAAAAGGTCAGAATTTAAAATTGGACCGTGAGGGTCTTGATTGGAGATTTGACCGTGAAAGGTCGAGATTGAAGATTTGACCATGGAAGGTCGGGATTGCCTATTTGACCAAGAAAGGTCGATATCGGAGGTTGGACCATGAAGGTCGCGATTGGAGATTTGACCGTGAAAGGTCGAGATCGAAGTTCGGAGCTCGGACCGTGAAGGTAGCGATTGGAGATTTGACCGCGAGAGATCGAGATCAAAGATCGGAGATCGAACCGCGAGGGTCTCGATTGGAGATTTGACCGTGAGAGGTCGAGATTAAAGATTGGAGATTGGACCGTGAGGGTCTCGATTAGAGATTTGACCGTGAAAGGTTGAGATCGAAGATCGGAGATCGGACCGTGAGGGTCTCAATTGGAGATTTGACCGTGAAAGGTCAGGATTAAAAATTGGAGATCGGACTGTGAAGGGTCGAGATCGAAGAGCGGAAATCGGACCGTGAAAGGTCACAATTAGAGATTCCAGAAATGGGACCATGCAGTTGTGATTCCATTAATTGTTCAAGTTTACTTAAAACAGTGTCTTTTAATTATTTCTATTTGGTTGGAAAAGGTTGCCCTTCGTTTTCGTAACTACTCTAGATCCTGGATCAGTGGGTTCCGTCACTACGTCTATAAGCCCCTCATTTTCCACCTGTATTTCGACATCTCAAGGTGGACAGCCCCGGGCGAGGGTCCTATAGGGCATGCAGATCCCACCGACCGAGAGAAAAGAATGGTCCTAGGGTTTAGTGGATCATAGAAATTTTTAACGCACGAGCGATGCGGATTATAGTCAATATCAATGCCGTGAAAGTCAAGTCTTTTAACCTTAACGAAATTTCGGCAGAGTTTCCCTTACGCGATAGACGTTTTGACTTCGGCATTGTCTAAGGAAAATAATAGGCATGGGTCGGACATTAAAAGTTGAATGACACGGCGTCACATTGAGCGTTGTTGCATACTTTGTACAAGTCAAAGTCAAAGTTAATGCCGGGGTCAAGATTTTGCCAATTTTTGCCTAACGAAATTTCAGCATGACTTCGCTTGCGCGAGAAATCTTGATTTTTTTGGCACGGGCTCGGGTTTGACTCTTACATACCCCGTGCGGG
The DNA here is from genome assembly GCA_022495995.1 of Adenophora triphylla var. japonica. Taxonomy (NCBI): domain Eukaryota; kingdom Viridiplantae; phylum Streptophyta; class Magnoliopsida; order Asterales; family Campanulaceae; genus Adenophora; species Adenophora triphylla. The sequence continues at coordinate 723,261 of JAFEMH010000349.1, forward strand.
TCAAAGTCAATGCCGAGGTCAATATTTTGCCAATTTTGCCTAACGAAATTTTGGCCTGGCTTCGCTTGTGCGAGGAATCTTGACTTTTAGCATGGGCTCGAGTTTGACTTTTACGGGGGTATACAACGAGGCTGTATGACACGGTCTAGACCAAAAACCAACCAAAAAAGTCACAGTTTTAAAAGTGTGATACGGACTAGTGCATTGGTCGGCACTGGCTGCCATGGGGAGTTTGGGATGATTTCGTACCCGCCCGAGAGCGTCGTAACACTGTCCGTGACTGCAGCTGAACAACCAACCTGGGTTAAAAGGACATGCGTGCAAAGTGTATAGGATATATAGTGCGCGTAGTGTGCGGTCTCCTAAAAAAATTCTTTTTTGAGTTAAAATAGAGATTTTCATCATGTGTTTTAAAAGAATATTTTTTTTTGGGGACGAGGAAAATGTAACACATAGGCACGTAACTTTTCTGGAACCTGGCCAGACTCAGGACTGAATAGCCCCAAGCTGCCATGGCTTCTAGATTAACCTCAGAAAAGTGTCCTGGTGGAACTGCAAATGAAGCCGCCCGGCTTAGATCCAGGCAGATCAAGCCGTCCGGCTAGATCCAGCAGTTTTCCAGGTTCCAATTTTCTTCATTTCCAGACTGTTTCTCCGGGCATTTTTGGCAACTTTCAACTTCATAATGACGCATGTTCATTATTCAGAGTATGCACAAACCAAAAAAAAAGAATACAAAGATGCATGAAAAAGGAAAATCGCATAAGCACAAAAATCGGACCCGAGACGGAAGGCTAACCCTCGTAAACATTTCCAACGCTTCTTATGAGAAAAAGAAGTTTGGAAACATTTACATGTCCCCAGCAGAGTCACCAAATTGTAAATGTGAGCCCCTCTCGGCAATTGAACCGTTTTATAGGGTCGCCATTTCACCTCAGTTTGAAGACACTGGTTTTATTGAAAAACAGAGTCGCCACGCCATTTTGATTTCCTCAAAACTTTGAAAAAAAAGGATAAGGGTCCGGAGGTTAAGTTACTCCTTAGGAAGAATGTATTGCGTTCACCCAAGGAGCCTTGCAAAAGCAAGTCTTCCTAAATCCGAAGTTTGTGCTTGTTTGTGCGCTCGTGTGTGTTTGTGTGTGATTTGAAAAGGGGAGGGAATGTGCCAAGTTTATCTGTCGGACATATAAATCATTTAAGTAGGTTATAGCTCGGGATTCCTTGGATTTGATGTTTTCGGGATTTTGATCCCGTGCTCATTTTGGACTTGTAATCATCATTACGGGACCTTTCTACCCTCCCGTTAGGTTAATCAACCATGGTAGGCGTAAGAGCCTTGTTATGTCTTAAATCAACGTTCTTTGGAGATTTAGTCACATGTGATCGAGAGAGGGACGCCTTTTAAGTCCAAGAATGAGACTCTTTAGAAAAGGAGGAATATTTGCCCATCGATCCTACATCTTGAGACGATAAAGATTCGTAGGGACATTTTATGTTCGTCTCAAGTGATTATCGGAGATGTCGGGACTAAGATCCGTCGGTTTCTGAAGGGACAAAGATTGTGGCATTTTAATGGCGGAAACGATGAAAAGATGGAGTCTTTACATCGATCCTCACCACGGAATGCTCCAAGAACCAAGGGACTAGGGGAAATGGGTATAAAGATTGGATCTTTATACTCATTCTATGTTTTTCGTGCCTTAAAAGGCTATTAGACAATTCTCGGAGAGAGATCCATCTTTTAGGGACATGGGGAAAATGACATTTAAAGTAAAGATTGCATTTTTAAGGTAAATAACACAATGAGCATTATTAAACTAGAGAAATAATGTAAAATGGGTGGTCTTTATGGCATTTCCTATGTCCTTTAAAACCTCATAAGGTGGACAATCCTTGGAAAGCTAGATCAAGGGAAGGGGATGGCATAATATGAATAAAGATTGCATTTTTATGTAAAAAGGAAAGCAGACATCACATCATCATATGGTAGATATTCCCTAGAACAAGCCACTTGTGGAACCTTGTTCATCATTGGGAGAGGATCTCCAATGAATCCTATGTGTAAGGGAAGTGGGGATATGATGATTACATTGCAAAAATAGGAACTTTAAGACAATAAATCAATATAAGTGACAAGTAACAAGATATAAATGACAAATAATAAGTAAAGCAAGGTAATATGAGAGTAGATCAAGGGGAAAGGAAGGAGAGATTACCAATGTTGGTTCTCTTTATCTCCCAATGGGATTTTCCTATTTAGGAATAGATTAGGATGGAAGTTGTGTATGAGGGAGGTGAGTTTTGAGTGTTTTTAGTTTCTGGAAATTCGTGTATTGATTTAGGCAGAGTAACAGTGCTGAAAAATTGTCTATTAAAATGGGTAGAGAAGGCCTCTATTTATAGGCTGCAGTATGCTTCCTAAAGAAGCCGCCCGGCATTAATCTGCGGCAAAAGAAGTCGCCCGGCGTTATCCTCTGTCGTGTCAGCATGTTTCTAGATTCGTGCAAGGTGGCAGCTAGAAGCTTCTTTCCAGCGAGGTCCTACTTGAAATTCTAATTCCTAGCAGGTCCTTCCTCCCTTGGAAAGTTTGGAAAAGTTCCCGAATCGCCCCTAAACTTTATGAAAGTTTGGGAAATTGTCAGGAAACTTAACCGGAAGGCATGAGCCAAATTTGGGTATTTACACCCGAGCAGAAAATCAAGTAGATAGATAGTTGTCATCAGAAGAAAAGGTTGAGATAATCGACCCATTGAAAGAGAGTACAGACGTCTTTGCGTGGAAGATAGAAGACATGAGGGGAGTCAAGGAAGAGGTCACAATGCACCACCTTGATGTCAACCCCACCACGAGGTTCAAAAGCCAGAAGTTGAGAATTTTTGCTCGCGACAAGGAGATAGCTATAAAACTAGAGGTCGACAAGCTTCTCAGTGCAGGTATTATCAAGGAGGCGTCCTACACTACTTGGCTAGCAAATGTGGTGATGGTTAAGAAGACCAATTAGAAGTGGAGGATGTGCATCGTCTTCACAGACTTAAATTTGGCTTGCCCGAATGACAGTTATCCCCTCCCTCGAATAGACAAGTTGGTCGACTCAATTGCTGAATATGCCACCCTTAGTTTTCTTGATGCATACTCGGGCTACCACCAGATCAGAATGCATAAGGATTATATTGAGAAAACAACCTTCCAGGCAGGAGGAGAGGTATATTGTTACACCAAGATGTTGTTTGGGTTGAAGAATGTCGAGTATGCCTGTCAAACGGGTTGGAATAAGCGGGTAGAAGCGAGTTAAAGTGGGTTGGCGAGTTATAGCGAGTACAACCCGTTACAATCCGTTTACGTTTGCGGTTCAGACGAGTCAGGTCACTGACGAGTCGGGTCGAACTCGGGTCGACCCGTTTCATAAACTAAGGATACGAAATTCAATTTTTAAAATCTTAAACAAATTTTGTCTTATCTGAAATAATTTTACTGTTGTCCTCTCCCCTTCTCTCTGTTTTCTCTCTCTCTCTCTCACTACTTTTCTCTCTCTCTACTTCCTCTTTCTCTCTCTCTCTCTTTCTCTTTTCCAGTTGTCCTCTCCCCTTCTCTCTATTTTCTCTCTCTCTCTCTCACTACTTTCTCTCTTCCAAATCTCCCTACTACCCATATCCTTCTCTCACTAATTCTCTCTCTTTCTACTTCTCTCTCCTTTCTCCCTTAGTCTCCTTTGTACTCCTTTGTCTTCTTACTCTCTTCATTCTCTCCCACTACTTTCTCTCTATTTTTTATGTCTTTATTTTTTCTCTCTTCACTTTATACCCAATTTCTCTATTTTCTTTCTCTATCAACAGACATATCAACAGGAAAATGGTCGGGAAACATGCCGGAAAACATGCCGGAAACGATGCGGGAAAAAGATGGTCGAAAAACAGGCCGGGAACGGCACAGAAAAATGGCCGAGAAACATGCCGGAAACGACACCAGAAACTGTATTTTTTTAAAAAAAGTTTTGAACACTTAATAGTTCGCTTGAGTTTTATTTTGTTAACAAGTCATAAAATGTTAGCGGGTCGACCTGCTTTAACCCGTTAATTTTCACGGGTTAAAATGGATAACTCGTTTCAACTCGAATTTATTAACGAGTTGAGTCGGGTTGGGTAATTAACGAGTTAAGTCGGGTGGGTTATCAGGTAATGAGTAATAATTGACAGCCCTGATGCCGGGGCTACATATTAGAGAATGGTAAGTTCTCCAATCTATGAGCAAACGACATGAAGTTGAACTCGAGCAAAATCTGTGTTCGGGGTGGAAGCATGCAAGTTTCTGGGCTTCATGATATCACATAGGGGTATTGAAGCCAATCCAAAGAAGATCAAGGCGCTAGTGGAAATGCAGGAGCCTACGTGCATCAAGGAAGTTCAGCGCTTAAATGGTAGGGTTGCTGCTTTATGTTGCTTTATAGCCAAGTCAGCTGATAGGTATCTCCCCTTCTTTAAAACCTTGAAAGGGACGAAAACCTTTGAGTGAACGATCGAATGTTCCTCTTCTTTCCAACAACTCAAAGAGTACCTTGCCAATCCACCATTGCTTAGTAGCCCAGTTCAAGGAGAAAGCTTGTACGTCTATCTATCAGCTAGGGATCGAGCAGTGGCTGCAGTTTTGGTTAGAGAAGGGAATGGCATTTAGAAACCAATTTATTATGTGAGCAAGGCCTTGTCGACGTAGAAGGAAGATACTTAAATGCAGAAAAGGTGGCCTATACCTTAGTGATAGCAGCTAGAAAGCTGCGAGCTTACTTCTCTGCTCACCTCATTGTCGTGTTGACCAATGCTCCGTTGAGGAGGATATTACGTAAGCCAGAAAGCTCAGGTCGACTACTCAACTTGTCTATAGAGTTGACAGAGTTCGACATCGAGTACAGGCCTCGAAAGACTTTACAAGCCCAACCTCTGGTTGATTTTTTGGTCGAGCTTACATTCACCAAAGAAGATAATACAAAGACTACTCCAAAAAAGAGCTTGAAGGGGAAGGAGTCATAAAGTCAACTAACAGTGAATTTGCCCGATGATTGCTGGAGAGTTCACTCGGATGGGTCTGCTACAAAGAATATTAGTGGAGCTGGAATTGTGTTGATCGAGCCAGAAAGTGGTAGGGCGTTTGAAGAAGCATTGAGGTTCAAATTTCAAGTTTCCAGCAACCAGGCCGAGTATGAGGCCTTGATCACAGTAATTGAGTATGCCAAGTGCTTTGGGTCGACTAAGATTGTGGTTTATTGTGACTCCCAACTAATTGTGAATCAAGTCAAAGGAGATTATGATGTACTAAACCCAATTCTGATCAAATATTGCGAGCTGGTCAAAAGGCTAATCCAAGACTTGGAATTTTGGGAAATATAGAGGATAGGCCATGGAGAAAATGAATTGGCCGATCTAATCTCCAAGTTGGCCACTTCAGATGAGCAGCATGGTCAACCAATCTCGTACTTAGAGCGCCCAGCATACGAAAGAGTGGAGGTTCTATACTCGGTCAACGGCTCTAAGTGTTGGATTGATGAGATAAAGACCTACATCGAAACGGGCGAGCTACCAATTGACGAGCAGAAAGCTAGAATGATATGGAAGAAATCCCTAGGTTCACTATACATGGTGACGCTTTGTTCAGAAGGCCCTTCATCAAGCCTTTGTTGAGGTGTGTTCATCCTCTAGAGGTTTCTCATCCGAAGTGAATAGTGGAATATGTGGAGGACACTCGGGGGCCAAAACTTTAGCAGATAAGATATTTATATTGGGATATTATTGGCCTCATCTAAGGGAAGACGCTCATGAGTTTGTGCAGAAGTGTGACAAGTGCCAAAGATATGCCGACCTACCAAAGCTCCCAACCACCGAGCAAACACCTGTGATAGCTGCTTGGCCATTCGACATGTGGGGGGATAGATTTGATTGGACCCTTCCCACCCGCCCGCGGAAATTGTAAGTACGTGATCGTGGCTATTGACTACTTCACCAAGTGGATCGAGGCAAAACCTTTGGCAAAGATAACATAGGAGAACGCCATCAACTTCATCCATGTACATTTGGTGTCGTTTTGGGGTGCCACACTAAAATGTTTAGGACAACGGGCTACAATTTTTGACTGCTTTTGAAATAAAGATGAGAAGATTGGGAGTCAAACATTGGAAATCATCAGTTGCCTATCCCCATGGTAATGGGAAAGCAGAAGCGGCCAACAAGTTAGTATTGACAGCCCTAAGTAAGGGCCTAATTGGGTGTGCAGGCAGATGCTTGGACGAACTTCCCCTAGTTTTTTTGGGCAGTCCGCAAAACCACCCGGGGGCCTACCGGGGAGACCCCATTTTCTCTTACTTTTGGGTCGAAAGCCATGGCTCCTGTCGAGCTATGAATCCCTACAGCAAGAGTAGCTTTGTTTGATCAGAATCAGAATGACTAATAGATTGATCGACCTAGACCTATTGGAGGAAAAATGAATGACTGCCCAACTTAGAATGGTCAATTACAAGCAGAAAACCAAGGGGTATCACGAAAAGAAGGTCAATAAGAGGTCGTTCAATGTGGGGGACTATTTCTTACGGAAGATCGAGGTAACCAGAAGGAAATCTGAACAGAACAAGTTGTCTCCAAACTGGGAAGGACCCTACATCATCACAAGGGTTGTTAAAGAGGGGACCTACATGATTGGCCATCTGGGGGGTGACGAGCTGAAACATCCTTGGCCTACTAACCACTTAGTTAAATATTATTTTTGATTGAGCTCTCTATGTAACGATCCACTATAAAAAGGGGTTACCCCTAAGAAATTCTATTCACATTACTGTGTTATGCTTGCAACATATTCAATTCAGGTAAGAATCTTAGTCGATCTCGAAATATTAAACATGCTCGATCAAAGTGTAAATTCAACCTCGTTCTTAAACAGGTTCGACTGAAGACTTGAGAGTTAGTCTCAAATAGGCTCGACCAAAGTCTTAAGTCAACCTCGTTCTTAAACAGGTTCGATTGAAGACTTAAGTCAGCTTCGTTCTTAAACAAGCTCGACTAAAGTCTTAAGTCAACTTTGTTCTTAAACAAGCTCGACTAAAGCCTTAAGTTAGTTTCGTTCTTAAACAGGCTCGACCAAATTCTTAAGTCAACCTCGTTATTAAACAGGTTCGACCGAAGTCTTAAGTCAACCTCGTTCTTAAACAAGCTCGACTAAAACCTTAAGCTAGCTTCGTTCTTAAACAAGCTCGACTAAAAGCTTAGTCAGCTTCATTCTAAAAAGCAGGTTCAACCTAAGCCTTGGTCAATCTTGTTTTACAAATTAATCCGATAATGACTTTGGTCGATTCCTTACTGATAAAGATGAGCGACGATCACCAGGCTGCCCAGATCAGATGCGAGGGGGAGGCCCAAGCTAGGGATAAGCCTTGGCCGCAGCTGCCTCCTCCTCCAGAGCAGCCCTAGTCGGAGCCCAGGAATCCACTTGGGCCTGAAGAGGAACAAGTTATTCCTTAACAACCTTCAGGGTGGCCAAAGCATCATCCCTCTCCTTCTCGGCGATAAAATGGGCGGCCTGCAGAGCTTGACACTAGGATTCAGAGTCCTTTTGCTTTTGCCTTAGCATTGCGGTGTGAATGTGGGCCCAATCGCGGATGTGAACTGTTTCTTATAGGGTCGCCGCTTTACCTCAGTTTGAAGACACCGGTTTATTGAAAAACAGAGTCGCCACGCCATTTTGATTTCCTCAAAACTTTGAAAAAAAGGATTAGGGTTCGGAGGTTAAGTTACTCCTTGGGAAGAACGGATCGCGTTCACCCAAGGAGCCTTGCGAAAGCAAGTCTTCCTAGACCCGAAGTTTGTGCTTGTTTTGTGTGTTCGTGTGTGAGATGTGATTTGAAAAAGGGAGGGAATGTGCCAAGTTATCTGCCGGACATATAAACCATGTGAGAAGGTTATCGCTCGAGATTACTTGGATTTGTATTCGGGATTTTTATCCCGTGCTCATCTTGGACTTGTGATCATCATTATGTGACCTTTTTATCCTCCCGTTGAAATAATCAACCATAGTAGGCGTGAAAGCCTTGGTGTATCTTAAAGCAACATTCTTCGGGACTAGGTCATATGTGATCGAGAGAGAGGGACACCTTTTTATAGTCCAAGAATGAGACTCTTTAGAAAGGAAGAGTCTTTTCCCATCAATCCTATATCTTGAGACGATTGAGCTTCGTAGGGACATTTATGCTCGTCTCAAGTGATGATCGGAGATGTAGGGGCTAAGATTCATCCGCTTCTAAAGGGACTTCGACTATGGCATTTTAGTGGCGGAAACGATGTAAAGATGATGTCTTTACACCGATTCACACTGCAGGATGCTTCAAGTACCAAAGGGACTAAGGGTAGGGGTATAAAAATTGAATCTTTATACTCATCCTATGTCTTTCGTGCGTTAAAAGGTCACTAGACAATCCTCGGAGAGTGATCCAACCAAAAGGGACATGGGGAAATGACTTTAAAAGGTAAAGATTGCATTTTTATGAAATAAGTGTAATGAACACTATGAAAGCTAAAGATATGAATATAAAGGGAAGACCTTTGAGTCTTTCCTATGTCCTTTAAGAACCTCATGAGGTGGACAATCATTGAAATCAAGGTCAAGGGAGGGGGGAGACATTATAAGAGTAAAGATGTCATTTTTATGTAATAAAAGGGAAGTATTTCACATCATCATGTGATGAATCCTCCCTAGAACAAGTCACATGTGGACCCTTGTTCATCCTTGGGATGAAATTCTCCATGAATCATTTGTGTTAGGGGAAAGGGGAAGATGAAGTTTACATGACAAAGATAGGATCTTTATAGCAATATATCAAATTTAATGACAAGTAAAGGCAAAGTAAATGGCAAGTAATGAATATAACAATATAATTAAGGTATTTCAAGGAGAAAGGAAGGAGAGATTACCAATGGTGGTTTTCTCTATCTCACTTGGGGTTTTTCCTAATGTAGGAAGAGTTTTGAATGGGTTTTATGGAGGAGGGAGGTGGTTTTTTTGGAGTTTCAGTGTCTGTATTTTCGTGGAGTAATTTTGGCAGAGTAATAATGCCTTCCAATCCTTTGTTAAAATGGGTAGAGGAGGCCTCTATTTATAAGCTGATTTGTGTTTCCTAATGAAGCCGTGCGACATTAACCTTTGGCAAAAGAAGCCGTCCGGCGTTATCCGTCGATGACTCAGCCTGCTTCTAGATTCATGTAAGGTGGCAGCTGGAAGCTTCATTCCAGCGAGGGACTGCTTGGAATTTTAATTCCTAGCAGGTCCTTTCCCCCTTGGACAGTTTGGAAAAGTTTCCGAATTGCCCCTGAACTTTAGGAAAGTTCGGGGAATTGCCGGGAAACTTAACCGGAAGGCATGAGCCATATTTGGGTACTTACAGGCGGCCTCCCTTGCCTTCCTGGAGTAATTGGCAGAGGCAATCTGCTCCTTCTCCAAAGCAGCTCTCCAGCTGCACTTGGCCTGCTCTGTCAAGACCACAACAAAGAGAAGACGGTTAGAGGAATGACGACCAAAGTAATGACAGACAAACAAAGCAGAGAAAAAGTGAAAAAAAAATTGAAGTAGTACCTCGGAGGCGAGCAGGCCGGACCTGTCGCTGTACTCTTCTGGAGTAAGACCCTCCTCCACAAATTGGACATCAGGTCCCTATCAGATGCCCTTCTGACGATAATTTGTCCTAAACCTAACTCGGGGTATTGGGGACTTAAGTTATTGATGCCCGTGAGAGGGGGGACGTCACCCAGCCTCTCAAAGACTCTCTGCACCTCTTCAGTGCTTCTGGCAGGGGGAGCTTGGGGGAGAATGACTTGAAGCGGAGCCAGCTGCTCCAGAAGTACCAGCTTGTTTAAGTCCTAGGTCGACGAGAGATCTTTTCCTAAGCCGGCTGAGGGGTGGGTCGAATCGATATCTTCTATCCCGTCGACATCCAGCTCCAAGTCAACGATATTATCAGGATTTATCCTTACTGATTCTTGTCTGGGCTCAGAGCCCAATACATTCTCAGTCGATAGGTCGACTTCCCCTTCTCCTTCATATACCTCCACCGGAGGTTGGTTCTCAATGGGCTCCACCTGCCCTGTTCCATCAACGGGGATCATTCCACCTCCAGCCTTGGGGAGCAAGGTGTTTCGATCTATTTCCTCTTTCTCCCTGCTAGCACGAGCATTGGCAGCTTCATGTGCCTTCTTGTTCCTCCTCTTATCACCGAAGTCGACTATCCTATTCATTTGTGCTTCCTGCTCAGATGTGAGAACTGAAAAGACAAAGGGAAAGAAGTCAATACACAAACATACGAGTAAAGAGATGAAAAATGGAAAAAAGCAAGAAAAACACTTAACCGCCCAATGAAATAGGCCTCTGCAGTGGCCTGGTTTCTTTTTTCAGTTATGACATTGGGATTCAAACCTCTCCCTCTCATGTATCACCCAATCTGGGTACGTAATGCTTCTTATGTTGGGGACCAAGGGATCCACCTCTCCATCTCCACCCAACATCATCCCTGCTTGGATGAAGAAGTCCTTGTCCAACCCAAGGGTAGCCCAGCTTATGGTGCTCCTCCGAGCCACCAACGTCAACCTACGAGCGAGCTCATTGCTCCACTGTGGGACCTAATAATCTTCCTCCTTCATTGGCTCTGAATCGGTCTCGAACGAAGGGAATTCCCATCCCTTCCCACTCTCAACAAGAATCATGTGGTTGTTCCACCCTGATACCTTGTCGGGCAAATTGATAAATAATTGTGGGGCTTTGGCTTTGGCTTTGGCGGGTGTACTTATCCCGAAGGTTTTCTCATTCTGCACGATCTTGAAGAGCCTCCTGAAGACGTGCATACATGGTTCGTACCCTACAAACCTACTCACCATGGCAAAGCAAACCAACACCCTCACCGTGTTAGCTCCGATTGGAATGGCAACCAAACACTCCAAAAATTCGCAGATAAAGGGGTCGAGGGGAAGGCATAGGCCGACCTCAAATTGATCGTAATAGAAGGCCACCCTAGTTGTGCTCAAGCCCCAATGGATCCATGATTGGGCCATCCTCTGCCACTCAGTAAAGTGGGCTAGATGAAAATCAACATGGGGTACCTCGAAGAAATCATGGAGGATCTTAATGCGGGAGTCAACATTCTTCCTCCCTATTATCGGCTCGGGGGCCACATATCCCTTTTTATTGCGACCTGGAACCACGGTCGAGCAAAATTTATTCACAATATTGTCGGAGGAGGAGCTGACGCTTCTGAGGTCGAAGGTTGTTGAGCTGCCATATCTACAGAAGACACATAAATAGGGGAATCACACCTAGTTGAAGTATGTTCCGAGCTATCTAAGGATAACCTATATTCCCCTAGGAAGGGTAATCTCTCTCTAGGAAAAGGGGGTTTGTTGGACTTAATGTAGAAGATGATAAGATGGTGTATCAATTTGTTGAAAAGAAGGAAGCGAATAATCCGTGGATCATCCGCCTCCGAATTCCCCATGCTCTCACCTGCGGGAACCCTTATTTCACCGTAAAACAAACTCCACCGATTCAAAACAGTGGTACACTCATCTCTAGCCAATTCTCTCCATGGTCCCTCTAATCGTTTGTAAATCCTAAGTTTAACACAGTTATACCCGTACCTAGCCCCTAGCTCGAAGGCGAAGGTCCTAGCAATGGCGAAATAATAGAGAAAGCTCAGAATTAAACCTAAAGGAGAGAAATTGAAGGGTACCTTGTTGATTTGGGGAAAGGTGCAATTCAACGACGAAACAGAAAGCTTGATTGCACCGGAAAATCGAATTCTTTGTTATTTGTTCTTGCTGGATATTTGAATGCTTAAGGATTGTAAAGTTTGGAAAGGAAAAGAGTCCTTCCTTTTATTCTATTCCTTTTACTTACCTGAATTGGAAAGGTTGGGAGACATAACCGTTCGAATGTTAGAGTAAAAGCTCAGCGTCAGTTCCCAATGTCGTTGTCCAATCGCCAAAACTGTCCCATTAAGGCGAAAATTACGGCGCATTAAACAGCGTATCCAACCGCCAGAAGTCAACTATCGAGAGCGATCTACTTCTACCAAGTTGACCCTCCACCAGCGGACTACGTAAATCATCACAAATTTTTCCATTAACTTCTTAATCAACAAAGTCAACTCAGAAAGTTGGGGGCTTAACGGAATAAAAGTGATGGGCTAGGCCCAATGTATAAAGCCCAATATTTTGATCATTACGAATGCACAACTAATGAATGGATACTATCGGCCCAACGGTATAGATCAGTCGACCAAGCTTATTGTCCGACCTTCCTTGATCCCGACCTAGCTTCGTCCGAAATACGAGCTCCTACTTGAACAATCTCTGCCTAGCTAAGGCACGAAGTCAGGTCGGCCTCGAATACTCAGGCGACCTCGACCTAACCACACGTGCGTCTATCCACGACTTTATTCGTAACCGCCTTCTACAATCACGGAGACCGTTGCGCCTGCATTATCTTCGCGATCCAAGGGATTCATAATGATCCTCCGGCACCACTATTTATACTAGACTACAACCAACATAAAAATGTAATGTCATATTAACTATTTGAGATTTAAGTCATTCAATACAGTTTACTACGAACTTAACACTATATCTCATCATCACGCCGGAGGGTTTTAGCCGGATACAATCCCGGCTAGTCGTTTGTTCGTAGTTTTAGGTTGCAGTTGCTGGATTATAACCTATTGCTGGAATAAGGCTGATCCGGATCGTTTCTTGCATCATTATCAAATATTTTTAAGTTTTTTTTATATAAAAATGAATAAAAATAATGGATCATGTCTAATTTAATTTTTTTTTCTGAAAGCATAAAGAAAAAATACAAGGATAAAATAAACTAAAAAAATAAGCTGTGAAGGAAAATTAAAAGAGAAGTTAATTATTCATTGAACAATATTAGTATTTTAATTGAATAATTAATTAAATTTTTATCGGTTAATGTAGATATTTCTAAAAAATAACATAGTAGATAAAATTTGTAGTGGTATAATTTGTTATATAATACATAATTATTTTCTTATAAAACCAAAGGATAGTTATGTCTATTTATAAAAATAGAATAGGATAGGATAGGATAATTGTGTATACTTATAAAATTTTGTAGTGGAAAAGAAAATATCATAGTGGCAAAATGTGTCATTTTCCCGGTATTGGTATTGGCGGGTCGGACCCGTTGTCCGCAGGCTCACGGGTCGGTATAGATCAGTCCACCAAGCTCATTTTCTGACCTTCCTTGGTCCCGACCTAGATTCGTCCGACATACGATCTTCTACTTGAACAATCTCTACCCAGGTAAGGCACGAAGTTAGGTCGACCTCGAATACTCAGGCGACCTCGACCTAACCACACGTACGTCTATCCACGATTCTATTCGTAACCACCTCCTACAATCACGGAGACCGTTACGCCTGCATTATCTCCGCGATCCAAGGGACTAATAATGATCATCCGACACCACTATTTATACCAGACTACAACCAACATAAAAAGGTAATGTCATTTTCACTATTTGAGATTTAAGTCGTTCAATACAGTTTACTACGAACTTAACACTATATCTCATCATCACGCCGGATGGTATTAGGCGAAGTCAATCCCAGCTAGTTGTTTGTTCGTAGTTTCAGGTCACAGTCGATGGTTTATAACCTATTGCTGGAATAAGGCTGATACGAATCGTTTCCTGCATTATCATCAAATATTTTCAAGTCTTTTTTTATATAAAAATGAATAAAAAATAATGGATCTTGTCTAATTTTTTTTTCTGAAAGCATAAAGATAAAAATACAAGGATAAAATAAACTAAAAAAAATAACTTGTGAAGGAAAATTAAAAGAGAAGTTAATTATTCATTGTACAATATTAGTATTTCAATTGAAATAATTAATTAATTTTTTATCGGTTAATGTAGATATTTCTAAAAAATAACATAGTAGATAAAATTTGTAGTGGTATAATTTATTATATAATACTCCCTTAGTCCCGGTTCATGCTTCACCATTTTGATGAAGCACGCAAATTAAAAAAGCAATATATATATTCAAAAATAATGGGAGTGAGAGAAGGGTTGTGAGAGAGAAGAAGTGAGTGGATATAACAAGGGGTCAATTGCAATTTGGTGACCTAAATTTTACACATACTTGCAATACGGTAACCAAGAGTGCAATTTAGTCAATCAATGCCCTAAGTTTGCAATTTTTAGCAAATTGGTGTAAAAACTAACGAAATTGTTAATTTTTTTACGGGATTAAACACATGTGCACGGCACATGACTTTTAAAGGGGCATTTTTGTCATTTCGTGAGTATTTATTCAAAAGTGAGTCAAACATAAATTAAAATAATAATAATAATAAAATAATAGTAAAAATAATAATTATAAAATAATAATAATAATAATAATAATAAATAATAATAAAAAAATAATAAAATAATAATAATAATAATAATAATAATAATAATAATAATAATAATAATAATAATAATAATAATAATAATAATAATAATAATAATAATAATAATAATAAAATAATAATAATAATAATAATAAAATAATAATAATAATAATTATTATTATTATAATAATAATAATGACGAAGAAAATGCCCACCTTCTTCATCTTCTTCCTCCTCTTAACATGTGTCCTCCACCCCTTATCCTATCCGCCATTGCCAACACCCACAACCCTTCCTTCTTCCCTAAAGACTCTTTTCCCTCATCCTTCTTCATCTTCTTCCTCCTCCTAACATGTGTCCTCCACCCCTTATCCTATCCGCCATTGCCAACACCCACAACCCTTCCTTCTTCCCTAAAGACTCTTTTCCATCATCCCCTCAACCTCCGGCCCCTAAAATTCCATTTTCCACCACCCCACCAAACGATCAACCCTTCTTCCCCTCATTCCCTTCCCCACCTCCACCACCGCCTTTGCCTCCGGCTACCTCCTCGCCGGAAAAAATGGCGGAGAGAGAGAAGCATCACCACCGCACCCAGATCCCACCACCGCCCATCAACAACCCAGCACTAAGAATCGAAATATAAACCATATCATAATACTTCAATCTTTATTGACTTTCAGAAACCGAATTGGGTATAAGTCGAAGGTGTAAGAAATAGTAGATAGACAGATATATAGAGAGAGAATTGTGGAGCTGGGTGGAAAGGGTTGGGGTGGGTGGGCGAGGGAGGAAGAAGAGTTGATGAAGGGGAGATGGTGGGGCGGAGATGGGTGGGAGAGAGCAAGAAACTGGGATGGGGGAAGTGGGTAGGGCCGGGGGAAAAGGGAGGAGTTTTATTATTATTATTATTATTATTATTATTACTACCTCCGTCCCACCTCAATTGATCCACTTTTCTTTTTGGTACGTCCCACCTCAATTGATCCATTCCTTAAATGGAAAGTTTTCCATATATTTATACCCTTATCATCTCCATATATTTACAAAAAAACCAATCATTATACCCTTATAAAGAACATATTTACAAAAAAACCATTCATTATACCCTTATAAAGTTAACATATTTACAAAAAAACCAATCATTAACTTACTATTCCTCCCACTCATTCTCTCTCCTATTAAATATTTTTAACTTTTCATTCTCTCTCCTATTCCCTACCACACATTTAATTTTTACATTCTCTCTCCTCTAATTTCTACCCACTTTATTCATTTTTCTTAAAAATTGTGAAATAAACCAAGGGACCATTTGAGCCGGGACGGAGGGATTATTTTATTATTATTATTATTATTATTATTATTATTATTATTATTATTATTATTATTATTATTATTATTATTATTATTATTATTATTATTATTATTATTATTATTTTATTATTATTATTTTTATTATTATTTTTTTATTATTATTATTTATTATTATTATTATTATTATTATTATTATTATTATTATTTTAATTTGTGTTTGACTCACTTTTGAATAAATACTCACGAAATGACAAAAATGCCCCTTTAAAAGTCATGCGCCGTACACATGTGTTTAATCCCGTCAAAAAATTAACGATTTCGTTAGTTTTA
Source organism: Adenophora triphylla var. japonica (assembly GCA_022495995.1). NCBI lineage: Eukaryota > Viridiplantae > Streptophyta > Magnoliopsida > Asterales > Campanulaceae > Adenophora > Adenophora triphylla. Next base: position 739,340 of record JAFEMH010000349.1, read on the forward strand.
TACCAATTTGCTAAAAATTGCAAACTTAGGGCATTGATTGACTAAATTGCACTCTTGGCTGCCGTATTGCAAGTATGTGTAAAACTTAGGTCACCAAATTGCAATTGATCCATATAACAAGTGAGACTCATAATTTAAATGTGTGAGAGAGAAAAGTTAGCAGGTATAATAGAATATTAATAAATCTTTTCATTTTAGGAAAGGTGAAACTTCTTTCGGGACACCTATTTGGATAAAAGGTGAAACTTCGAACGGGACGAAGGGAGTAAATCATTATTTTCTTATAAAACCAAAGGATAGTTATGTCTATTTATAAAAATAGGATAGGATAATTGTGTATACTTATAAAAATTTGTAATGGAAAAGGAAAAAATCATAGTGGCAAAATGGGGTCATTTTACCCGTATTGGCGGGTCGGATCCGTTGTCCGCAAGCTCACGGGTCGGGGTGGCAGGCAAAAGGAAACGGGCCTTGCTTCACTAGTCTTCAGACAGGCAGGTTCGGTTGATTTGGCCATCTCCAGTAGTAGCTACTAGCTATATTATCGTCTGTACAGGCCCAAAACTCACAATACTATAGTCCTGGCCCACGAACTCGTCACTTCACTGGAGTCGACTCAAACTGAACTCGTGAGTTGAAAGTCGTAACTGCTCCGAGCTTTTTCTTTTTCTTTTTCTATTTTCCTCTCATCCCCCAATCACTACCCCTCCATTTTCCGACAAAACCCTAATTCTCAGTCGGAAATTCAGGAAACGGAGACGGAAGATGACCACCGAAACGACTACCGTGAAACCAAAGAAGACCAATCTCTTAGATCACAATTCCATTAAACACCTCCTCGATGAATCTGTCTCCGAGGTACTTCCTCCCCTCCCCCAAATCTCTTTCACACACTCACACGCGAGCGTATTTCTGTTCAATTTTGTAATTGAATTGGATTTGAAATTTGATGATTATGTGCGATCTCTAACTAGTTATTAATTGTGTGGATTTGAATTTGTAGATCGTCACAAGCCGGGGTTATAATGAAGATGTGAGGATGAGTAATGTTAGATTGTTGATTGGAACTGTGATTATCGTGATTGCTCTATTCGCCCAATTCTACTACAAAAAGTTCCCCGATAACAAGAATTTCCTCATTGGCTGCATAATATTATATCCTTTTATGGAGACTTCATTATATTCAGTTGATCTTCTGTCATTATCTGTTTATTTGCTGATCTTGAAAGAAGTCCATGTTGGAATTTTGATTTGGATTAAAGAACTCGTGTTGCGTTTCGTTGTTTCTCTTCTTCCTCTTCCATCTAAAATTGGAGCTTCTAGTTATGAAAAATTGCATCGTTTATTTTATGCTAAGAGTATACTGTCATTATAGCAAGTTCAGAAATGTGACCGATTCACAGTTTTGTATTTACAAATAGGAACGGTTTTGTGATTATTTCATTTATACGAAGCTAGTTTGTTTGATCCTTGACTCTGGCAAGTATGTAGTCTTCAATGGAATTTTGCAACTAATCGTACACTTCAAGGAGAAGAACGCGATTTTGTTTACCTATCCTCCTGCAGTAAGTTTCTCATCTATTCATTTGATAAATCTTCATTTCTCTAGCGTTGTAAACGGATTATATTCACTTATTGCATATATCTCTTTATCTATATGTGGTGCTTATTTTTGTCCATGTCTGCACTTTGCATTTGCCTTGTTATATAGTTAGTCTTATGCATAGGATCATGGATTTCCAGATTGATTTTGTATTGTTTGTCCTGCTTGGAGACTTATACTTTCAAAGCTTCTGCTCATTGTCAAAATAATATTTAAAATTGTATAGTTTAATAAATTTTTCTTATAGTTGAATGAAAAATAATCATAATTGTTGTTATATTGAGAATTGTTTTGAAGTTTGGCACTTAGATTTATACCCCTGCGCTTGATGGCTTGTTAGGTTCTCATAAATGCTTTTTGTGCTGTTTTATTTATTTGTTTATTTCTTTCTGATTTTCAATTTCGAGAATTCTTTGGCAAAGTCACTTGTTTAATATGTTTACTCAACAGCGTTTATCTTCTATTGTTAAATAATGCACAGTTCTCGCACATTCTAAAATATTTAAGCATAAAAAAGCTCATTTTTTAAGAAGGCAGAACGAATGGGCTTAAGAAAATGTTTTGTAGCAGCAACCATCTCTATGCTATTAGCCTAGTAACCTTCTTTGTGCTATAAGCTTGAGTTGGTTATGGTTGTACCAACGTATGCAACTACTTGATATTTATATGCCTGGAACTTGTACTCTATTGCTCTGAAAACAGCCTTCTTGTCGAAATTCATTGGATATCAAACTGTTACACATGCGTCCTGAGACAAGGCTATATAGGTCTCTGAGGACAATCTACTCTTACCTCACCTCGTATTCTGTGTGGAATGCTATTTCTGTTAACGTGATTGATCATCCTGATATGTTATTCATGTACTCCCTCCATCTCATTATGTTTGGCCACCTTTCCATTTTTGTCTGTCTCATTTTATTTGGCCACTTATAAACCCAATGCAAATTTATATCTTATTTTCTGATCATACCCCTATTTATGTTTTACATTTAACTAATCAATTAGACATGCACGGATTCTCATGCCATAATTAAGCAAGGGTTCAACTGGAAATGTAAAAACTAAACAAGACATTTATTAAGGTTTCTTAAACTATGTGATTTTGTCTTGTGGCCAAAAATAATGAGGCGGTGGGAGTATGTTTCATTGACACGTAACCTATGTCCATTAGTGATGACGTGAAATCCATACTGACCGGAAAAAAAATGTAAACAAAGAACTGTGTTTTTAACATGTATATTAGAAGTTCCCACTCCAATATTCTGAAATATAAAAAATGCTTTATGGCACGTGACTGAATTATATGACATCCTGTTCATAAAGCTAACCAGCCAATTATTCCCATGGGTCATTAAGAAACAACTTGGAGCGTAGTTACCATGCTCAAAACAATATGTATTGATATTTTTCGTTTAAAGGTATTGGACTGATTAGATAAGTGAAAGGACTATAATTGGGTTGATTTGCGGTGGGCCAGTTCTGGGTCAAGCCTTCTTGGTTGATGATAAAGCTTTGAAAGTATGCTTAGGTTTTATGACCGTTTCTATTAGTTTTCATAAAGTATGATGTGTGCAAGGTGGAATCACCATATGATGTACATGTTTTTTACTCCCCAAATCTATATTTTTTTATAGGACCCAAAGCAATGCTCCCTCCATCCCATCCGAAAAGGCACATAATTCGTCTCACACAGAAATTAAGGAGAGTGTATAGTGGAGTAAGTGTTGTGAGTACGAAAAGTGAGGTAGCAAATAGAAAGCGGGTCAGGGAATAGTAAGTGGATATTTATTGTGAGTGTGACAAGTGGGTCCTATAAATAAAGAATTATTAATTTTTTTAAATGGGACTCCCAAAATGGAAAAATGTGTCTTTTCGAGTGGCACAGAGGGAGTATATTTTAGCACTTGGCATTGTTAACTTCAAATCTATGGATGACAAAATGATACGAAGGCAATGCAATCGATAGCCCTTTTAGTTGCTATACTTGGACCTAACACTCTATGCTCTTGAATTAGGCTTCTCAGTGAAATGAATGTCCTTTTTAGCGCTGTCTCTTTTTGTTTATATCAACTAGTACTCTGAGCCCGTGCGGACCGCACGGGTCAGTACCCCCACTTACATCCTCACCCGCATCAAATACTCTCTTTCTCATTATTTCAAGTCACTCCATTACTCCTCATCAACTACCTTTCACCATCTTTTCAAGACATTTATTTGCCAAAACAGTGAGCGAGTAACCGGTTCATTTACATAAGATTAAAATAATACCCCTAATAGTCAGATTGAAGTAAATAAATATAAAGATACCAAAAAAGTTTGAGAATGAAATGCTAGTTACTACTCCCTCCATCCGGTAAGATAGTAATCATAATAAGTCAAAATTGAAATACACAGAGAAAATGTATATCAATGTCATTCATAAGTAACAAATAGTTCTCATTCATTATCACTCAATACCAACTTGGAAGTATCAAGTGAATAATCAATATAAGAAATTATGCCGCTCAATCATGTAAAATTGCTAAATGTATTGAATATACACATCATACAGATTTTTTTCCAGCAAGACTCACCTTTTGCTTCTCTCTTTTGTTGATTGTACTGTACTGACGCCTTTGTTACCGCCTCTTGTAAAACTCAGCTTTGAATTAATTTGCTTCCTGTATTTCCTTTGCAATTTTTTTCTCCCTCTTTTCTTCTCCTCAAGCCAAATCACATTATTCCCTGGCTTATCAAGCATAGTTGCAGCATAAAAAAGATTTCGATACTCTAATTAAACAACAACCCAGCTAGTATGGACACAGTCAACAGAGGTTATCGAGGCTCTGAGATAGTCCAACTTAGCATTCAAAAAATTCTTCGCGAATAACAGGAGCACCAACTCAATGTGTACATCACATACGGGAAAAAAAAACACCACTGCCACAGTGAGAGTGAGGCTATTCCATTGCTTAATAATGCCTTCATTTTTCATAAACCACATAATTTAATACTAAAGAACAACCATTAACTTAGAAGTGTGTATCAGCTATAACATCAACAAAATCAACTTAAATATGACAGTAATCTCATCGGTATCCCCAAACAACTCAACTCAAAAATCTCTTATTCTACGTGCATCATTGTTGAAGCGACATTTTTTTATTCAAAGAATGTAAATATGAATAAAACAGCCTCTTGGCAATTGTCAGGGGAAGGCTCTAGTAAATGGTTCCCTCTCCCAACCCCCGCAAGGCGGGGAGCGCTTGGCGCATCGGGGTTTGCCCTTTAATGTAAATATGAATAAAACATAGAAATGGCATTTGAGCCAAGCCAAATGATAAAATTGAATTAAAGAAGAAATGAGTTAACCCTAAAATAAATAAATAAATGCCATTAGTAACACACAACGTTTTAAGCAATAAAAAATGAACATAGGCAGATATGTTTGGGAAACTAACTTGATATTTCTTAACCTTTTCGGACACAGAAGCAAATTCGAGTAAAACTTGGTCATTTGCTCGCAGTCATCATCATTCTTCTTCAAACTGTCACTGCCTTATCCCCTGAATTTCTTTAATTTCGCAACTTCAAAACTTCCCTTACGCCAACTCCAAATGCTTCTGTTGATCCACTTGCTAAAGTTTCATATTTCTTTGTGTCTGTATGAAATAAAGGATCATTAATATATGAATTGAACATCAGAACACACGAACACACAGAGGTTAAGAAAATAGGAGACACTGATTAATGAGAGTGGGTGCATACAGAGATACCAAACCATCAAAAACAGCCGAATACATTCTGACCCCTTCAAAATATACCCGTCCCACCCTCCAAAATAAAAAAAAAATGAAATCCATAACCCAAAATAAAATGAATGCTCATCAATTCCTAATCAGCCACCCACCTGGTATACAATGTTATTAATTAGCACACCACCAAAACCAACCAACAACGACCTTAACCAATCAGATATTCAACCTAGCCAAAAAAAAAAAAGAAGAGAAACAGACCAAAACAAATGAATATCAATAAACAAAATTAAATTAAATTAAATTAAATTAAATGTAAAACGACAAATGTAATACCAAATGAAAAATCCCAAAAATTATTCTGAACAAATAAGCGAACACTCGTGTTGCGTGTTGCACAATACGGTAAATCTAGAGAAAAAAATTATAAATCCAAGACGAACAAAAACAAATCAATATAAATAAACAATATAAAATAAAATGTAAATGGCCAAACAATGAGATCATGTTCGTCAGCTATTCCTGAGAGAACGTGGTGGTAGAAAGAGATAAATGGTTTCTGGATCAGGCCTTTGGAAGGTTGCATTGTTATAACTCCATTAGCTTAAGAATTTTGCATTTTATAGTGAGGGCTTTTTCACGAACCCCACTTTGTCCATCATTAACACCTTCGGCACCACGACTAACATAATCATCAACAACAAAATCGAAACTGAAAGTAAAAGAAAATAATCCATTACAATGGATGGAACTAAAATCAACATCAGAATCAAGCCTAAATGGCTACATCAGAATTAAAATAAATAAAAAAAATAAAAAGGCAAATATTATAAAGAAATAAAAACTGGAAAAAAGATTGATACTGCTTTAAAAAAAATTGCAAACCAAAATCCATCTTCCTTCACCACAATAGTTTCTTTTAGAGGGAACCAAATGGCTTGCTGATTGCAAAGCCATTTGATTACAGAAGAAAATACACAATCAACACAAATTATTTTCTACAACTTTCCTATCAATTTTGCTCCTTGAATACCATTGAAAAATTCCCTAATAATAAGGAAAGAAATCAACAAATTGAAGAATTACAGTATACTTAAAAAATGGCAAATCAGAAAACCTAGAAATTACCTTACTGCTGCGGCAGATGCAATTGAATTGAAAAACAACAATTAATTCGCAGTGTGAGAGGATGGAAATTCGCAATCAACGGAGAGGGAGGGAGGGACAGTCAATTGCGAGAACGGAGAAAGAGAGGACAGATGTAATTGCTTCTATATTTCCGGCAAAGAGACGAAGAGGGAGGAGTCCGTTTCTTAGCGAAGGAAAGTGGAGAGGACCATCGTCATCGAGAGAGAGGAGTGGGAGAGAAGCGCAGGCGTGAGTAACTTGGCGTGAGAAACCCTTGGGCGAACGTGAAGCTGAGGAGACGGAAAGAACGTGGGGGTTAAAAGTGATGACAGCCGTTGGATCAAAATTCTTATATTGAATCTCAGCCCCTCTTTATACCCAGGATAAGAGACGGTTTTTTCAGTCCTGTATTGTATAATAGATGCTCCCTTATTATTACATTTCTTCTTTGCTTTTTCTTATCCCCACCTGTTACTTCTTTTTACTCTTTTTTTTTTTTTGATATTTATTTTTTCCTCGCATCTTTTCTTTCACGATAAGATATGAGGATTCATGTTACCCGACCCCAAATTATTTTGGGACTAAGGCTTTGTTGTTGTTGTTGTAATGTTCGTATGTTCACTTACTCTTATAAGCATAGTTATTAAAAGCGTGCCTAGGCGCGCGCCTAGGCTCCGGGCGCAAAGAGGCTCAGCTTTGGAGTCTGGATTGTGCTAGGCGAGGCGCTGTTTCATAGGCGAGGGATTAGGCGCGCCTAGGGCTGAAGCGCGAGCCTTGATGGTGTGCGCCTAGGCTCCGGGCACAATAATTGACCAACAATTAAATCGTAATTAAACCTAATACGCGACTAATACTCTTCTTTGCCACGACTCTCTCACGTACACGTGTCATAACTCTGTATAAGAGTAGCGATCACTAGGAACTCCTTCAAACTAACAGCGACGACCTCCGGCGACCTGAGAAGAACTTCGGCGATCTCCCTGATCACTTGATGTTGTATGTATACTATATTTTTAGTATAGTATACATACATATTTATGACATATAACGTATGTTTGTGCTTGTTTCTTTTATGACTTATAACGTATGTTTAATTTATTACTTGCATTTGATTTATTGCTCATCTTGATGTTGTATGTATAATATATTTTTAGTATTTTAAGGCATTTTTGCGTCGTCACTCGGGCGCGCGCCCGCCTTGCGCCTAGGCTCCGGGAACACCTTTTGCGCCTGGGCCTTTAATAACTATGCTTATAAGGCCCTAGCACAATTAGGTTGTCATTGAGAATGAACACAGGTTGGTTCATCGGTGAGATTGTTGTGTATACGCATTTTAGCCTTACAAGCTAAAAGACAAGTCATGTTTGAGGTTTCAAGATGGTATATTTAGCCTGTCCTTTCCAAATATAAGTGTGCTTCTGATTCAAAGGATGTGTTCTTCCACATAACATCAGTTACGTCCACGTCCTATCTCTCTTTGTTTCTTTGGGAGCACGTGTTTTGTTCCTCTTGCATTATCCGTGATTATTTAGTAAACTAATTTGGTGTCTTTTGTTTTTACGTGGAACTTGAAATACCTCTGTTTTTGATTGCCACAATGATGAGACTGCAATCAATAACCAAAAGCTCTGATGCTCAGAATCTTTGATTTACCCCGCCGTACCCGTGTAACAAGGGTCCCGTAGGATAAACCAAAAAGTCTGAGCATCGTAGACCAAAAGACTGAAGGTTCTTACTTACTATGTAGTTAAGTCCTTATTTAATGCAGTTTGTAGACACATAAAGCAAAAACTCTCTTAGGGAATATAAGTAGGAAATCTTGTAGAGTTACCGGGTAAAACTTATTCAACGAGTTTCTAGAAATGCAGCCTAGTTTCGAAATTGTTGTTTGACTCTAAGCTTGATGTCATATACTACTAATAGTGATTTGAGCTTTCAAACTTGTAAGCAAATTTCTCGTAGTATTCTTTTCGTTTTCCTTGGCAACTCTTTCCAATGAAACCATCACTTAGGTGGTGTGATGGATTTTTGTATTCTACCAATTTTCACTTATTGGAAGCTCACAACAAGATGAGGATGGTCCTAGGTGTTTTTATGTGTATAATGTGGAGAGAACCCCAAATGAGTTAACTTTTGTGGGCCTTGGTTATATTCAGAGCAACGATATTTATATTTACACTCATTCTTTTTAGGAAAATATGCAATAAAAGTATCCCAACTAGATAGGCCTTGTTTGGATTTCGTATATAAACTCATTTTCGTTGCAAACATAGTACTTCATTTGTTTTTGATGCTCGTTCAAGGTATCTCGGGTTAAGGACATCCATTTTTTCTGTTAAATGAACATGTGACACGCATGTGACCCAATATTCAAGGGGTAAAATAGGAAATCAGTGAAATCTGAAATGATAAAATATCAAAGGTTCTAAGTGTAAAATTAAAAGTAAAAAAGTATTACTCCCTCCGTCCCGGTTTAAGGTTCTTACTTTCCTTTTTGGTCTGCCCCAATTTAAGGTTTTTAGTTGATTTATTACCTAAAATGGACAATGGGACTCACTTGTCATTATCACAACAAAAACTCATTACCCACTTTATCTCTCCTACTTTACTTTTCATACTCACAACATTTACTTTTTCCTAATCCTCATGTCAAGTCAAACTAAGAACTTTAAACCGGGACGGAGGGAGTACAAGTTTATAGGGATTACAATCAAAAAATTTAATTTATATATTATAAATCAAATAAATATATTTCTTGTTTTTTTAACTGAATAATGGTTCTTAAAAAAAATAGTAGTTACGTGTTCATAAGAAAAGAACATTTTCATTTGCTCAAGAAAAATTCAATTTCCATTTAAAAATATTTCATTATTTACTTCTTAATTATCAAATTGTTTTAAGAAACCACAATTAAAATTAAAATATTTATATATTTGTTATGATAAATGTTTTTCCATTTTTTTAATTTCTCCTTTTTACATCAACAGCTCAATCAACTACCAATCACCATCATCAGCCTCACCACATCCACCACCACCATCATTGCCAAAAACTCATAACTGTAACCCAAAACCATTCCACAATCAGTCAATATACCAACACAAAACAACCTCCATTCCATCAAAACTCAAAAATTCAAATCAAAATCAGAAAAATCAAAACTTGGTATTTATGAAAAATTATATGGATTAGATATCAAAAGAAAATCAAAGCTCTTTTTTTTTTTTTTTGATTTGAAGTAAGAGCCAAAATGTTGCCATCAATTATTAAGCATAGAAAATTGATAGATTTCATGGATGATCACATCCAGAAATCAATGTCATCATAAACTGACTTAACAATTGCAGGTTCTTCGTTGGTACCAAAAGGTCCAACTGAGAAAGAACATTCCTTCCCTCAAGCTCCGCCTGAAGCTCCTCGCGTTCATGCCCAGTAGCAATTGGCGTTATATCTTCAACCCTCTTTTTCCCGTATGTCGGGGGAAACGGAGGTGGGGACGACGACGCTCCGGAGTAAGGATCTAAAACTGAAAAGAGAAAGAGATGGAGGGAAATGGATCTAGATCTAGATCAAGATTTAGATATAGATCTAGGTATAAAAAGAGAAATAGATGGGGATGGGTTGGGAGAGGGCGGTGGTTGCTGGAGTAAGAGGAGAGGATTTAGAGAGAGATAGAGATAGAGAGAGGCGTTGGATCATGGATGCCTTAATGGGTGAGGTCTCCGGAGGAGGCCGGAAGAATGAGTAGATTGAGAGAGAGTATGTGAGATTGTGTGTGTTTGTGTTTTGCTGGTTAATGAGGAAGGAGAGGGGAGGGGGAAGGGTTTTGTTTGTGGGAAGGGGGAGGGTGTAAATTAATTTTTTGAATTTTGGCCCTTTGAAATTATTTTATTCTACTTTTTACTCTTTAAAATTGTCCTATTTTACTTTGCATTGATCTTCCTATTTTACCCTTAAAAATTATGTCACATGCATATCACATGCACACTTAACTGGAAAAAATGGTTGTCATTAGCCCCAAGTACCTTTAACGAGCATCAAAAACAAATGAGGTACTATATTTGCAACGAAAATGAGTTTAGGTATGAAATCCAAACATGGCCTATAGTTGGGGTACTTTTGTTGCATTTTCCCTTCTTTTTATGACCTTGACCTTTATGTTTAATGCATGTCCAGTTGCACTTTTCTTGTTACTGGCTATTGAGGGTGTGATCGTATTGAAATCCTAAAGCTAGTTGCGCATTGTTTATAATTTTGAGGATTGATTGCAGTTTCCCTTTCCCTTGCTGCTTTGGGAGGAGTTGGGATCATGAATTAATTTTGTTTTACAGGCGTGTTTACGGTGTCTGTAATGTGCGTCTGTAATGTGCTTTTTTCCGCAGCAAATGTACTGCTTAACTGGTGGCACTATTCCATTTTTGTGAATCTATTTCATATTGTGTGTGTATAAACATTGAGTTCATTTAAATAGTTACTGAATTAGATGCTGCCTAGTGGCATTAACAGATTTGGTAGCTTGCTTCCATTTTGTTTCTTGCCTATTTGTTCTTTGCTGCTAATTTGCATAATTTTTGTGAGAATTTTGAGTTGTTTTTTTCTCCCCCCCCCCCTTAGCATGTCAAACAACCAAAATCAACATTGTCTACTTACGTTCTGTGAATTGCGGAACCAAAATCAACATTGTCTACTTATGTTCTGTGAATTGCGGAACCAAAATCAACATAGTGAAACACGATGTCATAGAAAAGGCCAGAAGCTTGTTATTTATGTGAGCAAGTCTCTCGTAAATATCTGAAAATCACTTGAATCATTTTTGAGTGGATTACTTTTTGTTCTGCCTCTGACCGGGGTGGTTGAGTAAATGATGGCACACATTATTATGTTATAATCATTTCTTGTATCTCTCACAGTTGTGGACCAGCCGCTCCAAGCTTTAACATGATGAACTCATCCTAACTGCTAACTAATCCCTCTGTCCCAAAATGAATGTCTATTTTTTATTTTTATTTTGAAATTTGTTCTAGATCAAGAGAAAATTTGAAATTTTTTTGGACATTCATTTTGGGCAGAGGTAGTGGATAACATGCTTGCTAATTTTAAGATGACGTTTTTTAAGCTTTGCCCTCGCAAGAAAATTTTCCAGTTCATTGAAACATAATGTAATTGTAGTAAAGTTTGGTTCCCTTCTTTGTTTAATGGGTCTCATACTGTGTCTTTTGTTCTTTATACAGGGATCATTTAACAGCACTGGCTTGATGATATCATCCAAGCTGCCAAGATTCTCAGATATATATACACTTACAATAGCCAGCGCTGATCCTCAATCAGTATCAGCTAAGCCAACAGTGGAAGTGACCAAAAGTGTTACCAAATGGTCTCTCTCTCTCTCTCTCTCTGTCTGAGTGTGTGTGTGTGTGACTTTTAAGGTGTATACCCCGTTTCTAAACTTGTGCACTAATTTGCAGGTTCACCAAGGAGGGAGTACTAGTGGAGGGTCTGTTCTGGAAAGATGTCGAAGGGCTAATCAATGATTACGCCAAAGAAGGTAAGAAAAGCAAGTGATTTGCTTCAAACTTGCAGGCTGTTTCTTATAGGCAAGAACCATACAAAATAGGATTTTAGCATTACTTGACTAAAAATGAGTCATGATACTGGGTGTTTATTGAATTTATGCTTCAACGGATTTTGAATTAGAACAAACATAATCAGCACTTGGTTACTGTCAAATTGTTATTCGGGAATTATTTGCAGAAATCAGCCTAATTGTCAATGATCCCTTTAGTGTAACATTCTTGACTTACCAACTAGCTTTGGCTCTCTTATTAGTGTCTGCAAGAAGGAAGAATGGTATAAAATATAATTAGTATTACAATAGCCATTACATCTTCCTGCAAGAAGGAAGAATGGAACTGCTCCACGAGTGAAAAGTGCCTATAATGTTATAGTTGTAAAAATGCCGTCTACTTATAAAAATATCACTATAAAATATAAAATATTTGTAACGTGTAATACTGTAGTATAATAAAGTATTTAGAGCGTCAGGTGACATTTTAACAAATAAAAATATTATGTAAATATTTTATATATGTGTGCTACAAATGTTATACATTTTGTGGTGAAATTTTTGTAATTAAAAACAACTTGAGCATATAGATAGGTGAAAGAGCAAACCCAAAGCTGAATCTGTTTTGAAATTCATAAAACGGATACAGGTGGTGCATGGTTGTTCTCATCTCGTGTCGTAAGGTAGTGCCAGATCGATTTCCCCCTAATTCTTCAAAGTTCAGGTACAAGATACATAATTACCGCGACCCACAACTCATAATAATAATCTTTGCGACGATCCAATGCTGGAACAATTTCAAATTTATAAAATCAACAGTTTTAAAATTTATAAAATCAAATAAACGGTAAAACAGTTTCAAATTCATACAAGCCCAATAGTCAATAGAGTCTGCAGCGGCCTTAGCTGGAGAATCGATTACGGAAAAGGCAGAAATCACGAATTAATCCCACATTTCGTTATGGTGTACTTACTAATCTTCTTAAGGGGTCTCCGTCACCTGCTCATAATTGTATCAATTCTTTACTGTCCCAACCAAGAATAATTGCAATGGGTCCGAAATACTATTTCATTTCTTTATTGTCTCACCCAAAATTATTGCAACGGGTCCCTATGCCAAGATATTTATCTAAATAAATAATGTTGGGTTATGAAGTATCTATAGTATATAGTATAAATGAGGGTGGGATGCTACAATTGTTTGAACAGTAGCAAGTGTCGAAATTTCCATTTTGCCCTCATACATTTGTCCCTTTCCCATTTTGCCCTTAAATTTTTTTTTTTAAATTAATTTTTTTTTAAATTAAAAAAAAAATCGTATCCTTGGACACGGGCATGTACTAGTAAATTAATATAAAGGAGGAGGAGAATGAGTTTAAACAACGGAGTAGTTCGAGTCAAGTTAGAAATGTTCAAGGAATAAAAAAAGGGAGCATAGCAGGAAAAAAAGATTGGCTTCCGTTTTTTACCATTGTATTGTGTGCTTGACGAAAAAGCTAGGATACATTAGAGAGAAACACAAATAGTGTCAAGGAGAGGGGAAGGGGGCATATGAGATTCTATAAGGGGCACTCCTATCCTATTCATAACTGAGGTGTGTGTTCTTGATGGAGGAAATGAGATATATACGAGAGTGTTGTTTATGAATAGTAGTCATACTTAGATTTTAGTGATTGCATTTGCAAAGTTGTAATAACTATCATATATTGATTATAATGATATCCTAATTTGATATCGCCCACATATGTAGTCATGTGTTGTGAACTAGGTTACCAAATTCTTGTATTATTTCTTTCATATTTATTATATACTCCCTCCGTCTCATGTCATTGCAAACCATTTTTTCCGGCACAATAATTAAGAAGTATTATTAAGATAATGAAAATGTGTGGTAGGAAATGAAGAGAGAGAATGAGTGGAGTTGGTTGAATAAATTGTGTGGTAGGAAATGAAGAGAGAGAGAATGAGTGGGTGGGGTAGGGTGAATATAAAATAATAAATTTATTTCCATTTTGGGCAGTTTGCATTTACGTGAGACGGACCAAAAAGGAAATAAGTTTGTATTCACGTGGGACGGAGGGAGTATTGATTATTCTCCCCATGATAGAATTGCTAGTACAGGCTAAGCGGATGTGTGATCCCCCTAAATTTTCAACAACTGGTATCAGAGCTCCGGTGGGAGATTCGAGGGATACCTAGGTTTGATTTAAACGGAGGCTGCAGAAAATCAAGATTCAATTTCATATATTCGGAAGATCCTGATGCATAGATGTATGCGTAAGCAGATTCAGATGATTCATATTACAGGAATCTATGATAAGTAGGTTGCAGAAATTCAGTTGGGATCGTGGCATAGTCTCAAGGTGTTTGTGGGATTGTAGGGCAGTTAACTTGAGTTGGAGAAAGATTGCAAGGAGAGAAATTTGTTTAGTGGTTAGTGCGAATTTGGGCGATAGAGCGGAAGATATGAAAGAAGAGGAGATGGAGTGGCAGTTGTTAATCTTAGGAGTAGAGCAGTCTGATATTTCATGTTTATCAGTTTCAGATTCTCAAGGCAATTTTGAAAGAACAAATCAGTGAATAGTCGCAATGAGAGGAGATATGCGAGTCAAAACACAGAAAATGTTGTTTTGCAATAGCATAGAGGAGAGTGATATAGGCCGGTTGATCACGTGAGAAGATGAGAATTTCTTGGGGAACGACGGAGGAGCGATCGGTAGTAAGCTTTAGGAGAGAGGAGAGCGGGTTGTACACTACCTATAACAACTTCAAAAGTCTTCAGGAGGGGGGAGCAATGAGGCAAGTCGAAGGACTCTTTGATGGAAAAAGGAGAGACATCAACAAACGAAGATTGGCACTGTCGTGCTCAAATAGGCTCGCTACCGTGCAAGAGTAAAAACGAGGAATATAAACTTCAGACCTCTTTGCACTACCGTGCTAAAAATAGGTGCGTTGTCGTGCACAACCAAAATTATGCCCAATTTTGGTTTTCTTATTCGAAACAGATTATTTTCTTGTCGAACAAGGTTTAAGACTTTTCTTACACCTTTATAAACATAGTTTCAACCATTGTATTGTGTGATTGACAGATAGAGCTAGGTTACACAAGGGAGAGCCACAAATAGTGTTAAGGAGATGACAAAGGGGGTTAAAAGATGGCATGAGTGGCACTCCTACAATCTAGCCATGATTGAGGTGTGTGTTATTGATAGAGAAGAGGAGATATATATGAGAGTGTTGTTCATGTAGAGTAGCAATGATTAGATTTTAGTGATTGCATGTCCAAATTATAACTCAATGTTATTTTTTCTTGAAGACGAGGGGTGAAATTTTAATTTTAATGTTTTTTGTTCTATAAAGATGAATTTTTCTAATTTAGGCTCCGTTTGTTTCGCCGTAAAATATTTTTTGGAAAACGTTTTCCGAAAAATAACTCGTTTTACGCCGTTTGGTTGAGCCCCCGAAAAATGTTTTCCGCAAAATAACTCGTTTTCCGCTGTTTGGTTGTTTTTCGGAAAATGGAGAAAACGTTTTTCGAAAAACATTTTACGCTCTTCCTAAATAAACGACTTACTGACATTGTCCTAAGTAAAACATTTTTCGAAAAATGGTGCCCCTCATGTACAACTCATATTTCACAAGGTACAACATAATAATAATAATTAAAAAAAATAAAAAAAATACCCCTACCCCACCCCCCACCCACCCCAATTTTTTTTTTTTTTTTTTTTTTGTAACCACCCCACCCACCCCCCGCCTACCCTCCCCACCCCCTCCACCCCCACCCCCCCCCCAATTTTTTTTAACTGCCCCACCCACCCCCTGTTTACCCCACCCACCCACCCCAATTTTTTTTTGTAACCGCCCCACCCACCCCTCCCTCCCCTCCCCCCCATAACATTTTTTTTTAATTTATTTTTTAACCGCCCCACGCACCCCCTGCCTCCCCCCCCTCCCCCAAAAAAAATTTTTTTTTTTTTTTCATTTTTTTGTAATCGCTTCACCCACCCACCTCGCTACCCCACCCCCTACACCAATTTTTTTTTTTTTTTATTTTTGTAGCTTGCTGCTTACCCCACCACCCCAAAAAAATTTTTTAATAATTTTTTTTTTTTTGGGGGGTGGGGTAGGTGGGTAGCATAAAAAATAATTTTTTTGGGCGGGGGTGTAATGGGTGGATGCTCCAAAAAAATTTTTTTTGGGGGTGGGGTAGGCAGGTGGGTGGGGTGGTTACAATTTTGTTTTTTTTTTTTGGGTAGGGGGTGGGTGGGTGGGGGTGGATGGTGGGGTAGGCGGGGGTGGGTGGGTGGGTGGGGGGTTACAAAAAATGATTAATTTTTTTTTAATAAAACATTTTAAGCTCTTCCGAAAAATATTTTTTTTATCAAACATTCGAAAATATTTTACACCCTTTCTTCGTAAAATATTTTACGTCTTACCTTCGTAAAACATTTTACAGAAAAATATTTTTCAAAAAACGTTTTCCAAAAAATATTTTAAACGTTTTCCAAAAAATATTTTACTTCTATTCTAAAGAAAAGAAAGACATCATAATCCTTGGTCTTCAAGTTGGCATCGCCACTAATAAATAAACAATTATTATAGTAGTTTAGAACTACATTACTATGTTTAGGGCTGGCAAATGGTACTCTTCCATACCAACCAATCCATATACCAACCGTACCAATTGTAATCGGTACAGTGAAATCGGTTTACCGAATTTTCGGTACGGTAGTACCGTACCAATTAGTGAAAATGGTTGGTACGTGGTATATAGAAGTGAAATCGGTTGGTATACCGAAATACAGACTTATTTTTTTTAAAAAAATATAAAATATATATTATTATATACATATAAAAAAATTAAAAAAAATCTAACCCTAAAAGTCTTTCTTTCTTCTCGAATCTCTCCAGTGGCCGACGGGGTCGTTTCTTTTCTTTATTCTCTCCCTCTCCCTCACGCTTCTTGGCGGCGTTCTCGCTCTTTCTCTCCCTCACCCTTCCGCCGGTCTTCTCTTCATCCCACAACCTTGTTGGTCTTTCAGTTGAGTGTTTTTTGAATTTTGGCGAGTTTGGTTTTTGAGCATGCCTGCCATTATAAACCATTTCTGTGTTTCTCCTTCTGTTGTTCTAACTCCAAGGTATAAGCCTCAGTCTCGAGTTCTTGTTAGGAGTTTGGCTGGTGGGGGTGAATCAGCTGTGGTCTCTCAAGGTTCAGTTAACAAGAGTGATGATCTTCTCAAGGGGCAATAACATAAACTGTGATTCTTGATAAAGCATACTCCCTCCGTCCCATGTGAATGGGCACTAACTTTATGGGTGTGGGAATTAAGGAAAAGTAGGAGAGAGAAATAGGTGGAGGAGGTGTTTGTGAGTATGAAGAATTAAATAGGAGAGAGAATGAGTGGGAGGAATAGTTAGGAGAGAGAATGTTGTGAGTGTAAAAGCGAAGTAGGAGAGAGAATGAGTGGGTGGAATAGTGAATATTTGTTTCCATTTTGGGCAGTGTCCATTCACGTGAGACGTCCCAAAAAGGAAATAAGTGTCCATTCACGTGAGACAGAGGGAGTACTTTTAAAAAAATGGTTTATTATACTAACCATGCCTATTGGCTTAGGAGACAACAAGTTGAGGTTTGTATTTTGATGTCATGTAGTGGCAAGATATTCCGGTTTGTTTGATATCATTTTCTTCATATTATTTTGGTACATGATATCATTTTCTTCATATGAATGTTTCTAAAGTTGTTGTAATTGTACTAGTTAGTTTCAGTTTCAATTATTTATAATCTGTGTTTTCTGTGTTTTGAGACGTATTTTTTTTGTTATAATATGTTGTTCAAAACAATATAAATGCATTTTTTTTGTCTTTATTTACATTTGGTATATGTCTAATACCAACCGTACCAACCGAATACCAACCGTACCATAAACTTGATATATCGACTTTTGTGGTTGGTACTGGTACAGATTTTCTTATACCAAATCATACTTGGTTGATACATGGTATAAGCAAAATAAAGCCGGTATACCAACCGAACCACCCCTAACTATGATACCAATTAGGCCTTCCTTTTTTTGCCTGTCATTTTGTCATATTCCTCACTTTTCATAAAAAATGTTAAGTGGTTTAAAAATAATAATAATAAATGATAAGTACTCTCTCCCTTCAATTGAATGTCCCATATCTCATTTATAGAAATATTTTGAAAATGTATATTTTTATAATGAAAAAGATGCATAAATATTCTTGTTAGTCACTTTTTAAATGTTTAATTTCACAATAATAAAATAGTTAAAAATTATTTTAGTAAAAAAACATTTATGGACCAATTTTTACAAAAATGACAATATTTTAGGACAAAAATTTCTTGAATTTGGACATTTATTTAAGGAGAGGGAGTACTATCTTTTTTTGCCAATTTAAAATATTATTTATTTTTTAAACAGTTAATTAATTTTATTAGTGATACAAATAATATAAAAAGAAAAATAGAAAAACATTTACTTTCATATCATGCCAAAGGATATGGTTAAATACAGGGACCAAAAAATACAGGAAACCAAAAAAATTATCAAAATATCCATTTATATAATTTTTTTTTCATTTTCTCGATACTCCGATTTGTCGTTACGCCGTCGAATTGATTGACCCCCAATATTATCAAACCCTAGTCCTTCTTCCCTCTCTCCCCCTTATCCCCGATCTCAGGCTAATCTCCCTCTCCCCTTTGATCAGTTTTGTGAAAAAGTTTCCGAAATACTGAACATTGATTTTCCTCTTTAAGAATTGGAGAGTATTTGTATGACAACATAAATTATTCCCAATTTTGTAAACCCTATTTTCTGCCTTGTTTTCTGATTCTTTACTGAACCATGGATTCGAGTAGTGAAAACAAGCGTGAAAAGTACATTATTGAATTGCCAAGAAATGGAATGGATCGCCTACAACATAAATTGTTCCCAATTTTTGTAAACCCTATTTTCTGCCTTGTTTTCTGATCTTACACGATATGTACTCACTCATCTCGTGTGAAATTATACGAGACATCTCGTGTGCATATACACGTCATTTATTTCGTGTATATGTATACGAGACATCTCGTGTAGATTCACACGGAATAAGTGAAAACATCTCGTGTATACACACACAAAACAAGCAAAAACAGGATTAAAATTTTTCGTTTCCTGTATTTTTCGTTTTCTGTATTTAGTATTTACCTCATGGTACTAAGACCAATGGGCAACTTTGCAACTGACGCAAACGAAAATCATCTTGTCACAGACGAAATAGCCGTCCATTTCATGACGTGGTATCTTTATATCCATTCTGATTGGTTATAAAGTGGTCCCTACAAGGCAGTTTTGGGTCCCACTAATCTGTGGCTGACGTATGCCACGCGTACACGAGTGCCAGATGGGCCCGGACTCGACCACCTGCCCTAAATCAAATTTCATTAGCTTATTTCAAGTCCGTAGGGACGCCATGTCTCATATAAATAAGCTTCTTTCTCCTCCTCCCCTGCCTTATCGCATCTCCTGCTTCTTGTTGTTTGAAAGACATTTTTGACCATTTTACCCTCTCCAAATCTGTTCTTGAAAGATTGTCAACAAATTTCGATTAATTTTGTGAACATTGAAGGATCGATTTAGGGATTTTGGTTGAATTTTCCCGATATTTTTTTATTCAAATTTCCATAGAAGGAACCAGATTAGGTTTTGGATCTTCGGAGATTTCGCAATGAATAATCCTGAGAAAGAACAAACATATAATGACCGTGATATTGAAGGTACGGATCGTTTGGATCAATCCGGTGGTGGTATGACGGAGGAATCGTTGGAAGTTGGTGGTTCCAGTGATCGTATGGGGTTGACTGGGCGTTTGGCGGATATATTACTCGGGGATGGGGATGGAGATCTGCTTATTAATGGGAGTGATGAAGAAGATTCGGTTATGCAGTGGCTGCAAGCGCTGGATATGCAAGTGATGGGGGCTTGTCGTGCGGATGAGAGATTAAAGCCCTTTTTGAAGCTCAATGTCTCCACCGGTGTGGCTGAGGATCGTTTGTTGAATCATCTATGCCAGGTTATGATCTTGAAATGCTCTACACCTTACCACACACATATATGTATGATTTCAAACTAAATGGAATGATAAAGATTGGCTCCTTGAAAATTCATTGGTAATTACTGCAAATACAGAAGCTGATTGAATTGTCTGATATTATGAAAAATCTCGTTTTATTAATGCTATTTGTTAATCATATGATGGAGGCTCAATTGATGAATAATCGTTGGATACTTTAGAAACCAAGAAAAAGAAAATAAGGGAAAGAGAGACTGGCTTGGCTAGATGCAATTGATATTTCTTATCTTATAGGAAATGTAGTTGTTAATCTGCTGATTGTTTGTTGGTCATGTTTCTTGAATGAAGAGCTTGAAAGCTCATGCAATACTTCAAAAAAAAAAAAAAAAAAAAAAAAACACTAATGAGTGTTCAATGATAAGATGGTTACACCGTGTTTTGCTAAGTCGTTGCGGTGAGTGTCTGATGCTTTTATTTGTTCACTGACAGCACTTTGAGCCATCAGAAGTTGGTTTGCTAGCCAGATGCTTGTGTATCCCGCTTGTTTCTATCCGTGTTGGCAAGATTAACAAAGAAGGGACTCTATTCTGCCCGACGAGTACAAGGTAGTTGCAAATATTTTTGACTTAACCATCAATCTCTTGCTTGGTTGCATCTTTGATTGTTCATTAGTAAGTTTGTTGAATTCAAGCGCAGAGACATGGTTGGGAAAAATGCCTCCATCCATAAAGTTCAGAGGGATTTGTTGCACCATCAGTGCAATTAGGTGTATGTCATATATTAATAGCCTAGCTATTTGCTCCTACCAAAAAAAAAAAAAGAAGGAATAAAACTAGAGTATTTTATGTTCTGTTGGCAAAAAAGAGGACTATAATTATGATAAAATCTTCTAGCGCCGAAGTATCCATCAGATGAAACTTCCTCACATTTTTCTGTTTTGCAAACTGCATTCTAATCAAGAGCTAGGTGCTACGATTAGTGGCGGAGCCTTTTTTTTTTTTTTTTGAAGGAGGGGGGGGGGCAAAATTATTTCCACCAATCAAAAGGGGGCAGAAAAAATTAAGTGTATATTTTTCTCCATACAATCAGGGACAAGTTTCAATAAATTGCACTAAACCCCCTAAATTTATGAAAAAATTGCACTTGGAAAATGTTTTTTTAAGGGGGGGGGGCAATTTCCCCCCTTTACACACATGTAGCTCCGCCTCTGACAACAATGCCTTTAGGGTTTGGCGTTAATATTGGTTGTCTCCCTCTTTTTGTCGATGTTCACATCTTGCGGCTTCAGTCAGTCACTTGCCACATGGAACTTATGTTGTTTTGTTTTTGTGTGATGCGTTCTTTTATGGCAGTAATAGTGTAATATTAGTATCTCATTCTGTGGGCGTGAATTACCCCTATCAAGATGAGTGGATGTAGAACATGTATTGATTTTCCTCTGTATGGGTGGTTGTATGGTATTTTGAGATATTAAATAGTCGTGGCAACAAGGGTAGCGCATGCTTTATCTTTAACTCCTGAATCTTACCTAGACCCTAGATAGTCGTATTCGGGTGGGAGATTATTTCAGTGTACTACATCATATACAATCTATTTATTTATTATGCTAGATCACATACTGTGATTCA
This sequence comes from Adenophora triphylla var. japonica, assembly GCA_022495995.1. NCBI lineage: Eukaryota > Viridiplantae > Streptophyta > Magnoliopsida > Asterales > Campanulaceae > Adenophora > Adenophora triphylla. The sequence continues at coordinate 761,081 of JAFEMH010000349.1, forward strand.
CTGCATTATATTCTGTTTTTATCTGCAGTAGTCATATGTAGTTAGATAAATGGTACTCCCTTCGTCCCAAAATATTTGTTGTTTTACACCATTCACACATGTTAAGAAATCAATGCAATAAAATAGACTATATTACCCTTAGAATAATCAAATTACCTAGGTAATTTAATGCTTGTACAATGACTTTTCATAATCATAATTTCATAAATAAGAGTATATGGAGTATTTGGTAATCAATGGTAAAAATACCTAGATAATAGTGACACAACAAGCATTTTGAGACAAATTTAAATTTCTTAAACAAGCATTTTGGGCGGAGGGAGTATTTAATTTTTCTCGAGGAGCAGCGTAGCATAAATATTTAGTTTCGCTGATGGTACATTGACTGTGACAATCTCTCCTCTTCCCCTTCTGGAAGTTGTATATTGATGTAGGAGACATTCATTCTGGTGCACTTGATTATATTACATCTTCTCCCTGCTAGTTGGCGTGTGACACTAGGAGCATACTTACTTTTCCTGATCCCTGAACTTGTTTAGGGTGCATATTTTGAGTGTCTTGTACATGAATTGCAGACGTGATTGTTGGACTTAACCACCACATGGCGGTTCTGCATGTTGGATACATTTTGGTTGGTTCGGAGTCTATTGCCTCTTGGTCTGAGATTTCTCATTGCTAGCTGGTGTGTTTTGAGATGGAAGTCACCATGAAGGTTGGTGGAATGAATGTGGTTTAGTGGTTGTGAACCGAACTTTAGAAGTCCTTACCATTAATTTTTAAACTGATGATTGGTACTTAATATTGCCGCAACACATTAGTTTTTTACTGTAAATGAGTGTATATGTTTTAATTCAGATGCAAATGAATTTGTTAGTCTTTTAGTAAATGCTTAGGTTATTTGGTGACTGTTTTTGTGATTCCCTATTTTTAAAGCATACTCCCTCTATCCCACTTCACTTGGGACTTTTGGTCAACTTTATTATACTGACCAATAATTTAAATAAAAATAATTATCCTAATGAAAAATTTAAAATTGTTATCTAAAGTATTATCAATTGTGATGCAATAACAATTTTTAAATTTTCATTAGGATAAAATATTTTATTTAAATTATTGGTCAAAGTGTAATCAAGTTGACCAAAAGTCCCAAGTGAAGTGGGACGGAGGTTAGTATATGCTTTTAATAACTTCCCTGTTATTTTATAATATCATCCTGTTGGTAGTTTAGCTTTTAACTGTCAGTTATTCCATGACGTTTTTAAATATTATAGCTTCTCATGATAAGTAGAAATTTCAGGATCCTCTATTCTAGCTTATTCATATGATGAACATGTTCATCCTTCCAAGTAAATATATCTTTTGGCTTGTAGGTAACTGGGAGTATTCTAGTATGATCTCTGAATTAAGAAGAAGTAAAGGTAGTTTCATGTTCCTGTATTATATTATACTAATTTTAAGCTCAGTTAGGCATCATGTATCTTTCATCTAATTTGCGTTTGCTTTACCATTCTTGAAATTTTATGTGCAAATATGAGTTATTTATATGTTTGGTTTGTGCAGACCCAGACTTGCTGCTATATGTTCAACATCCCTGTTGCTGTTATTGTTTTTTATTAACTCTTATACCCAATTGTCTGTATGTCAATATGACTCTGCTCATTTGTCTTTCACCTTTTCTGCTGTTGTGATGTTGGCTCAATATAGTGAATTGAGTTGTATTCTTTGTGAACATTTATGCACGTTTCAGTAGTGTCGGAAAATAAATGGATAACATATATTGATAGTTTAATTTTAAGGGTGCACTTCCTTGTTTTCCCTTGCTTATCAAAAAGAAGAATAAAATGCAATGGTATTGAATCCTCTAGTCATTACTAGCCATATCCTCTCATTATTTCAACCTGGGGCCATACTTCAATTTTATTGTTAATCGTGGCCAGCTATTGTCCCTTTCTACACATTTCTTGAACAAATGCTGAACTAAATCAAGTGTAGATGCCGGGCTTACTGTGTATAACGATCATGTCGACTTGTCTCAAGAGTTGATACCATTGCGTCTCGTGATGTTAGGGGTTTAAATTATGTTATGTTGAGGTTGTGGGGGGGGGGGACTGCCGGTGTGCGTGCCAATTTTTAATATCAAAGAAGCACCTCAAGATTTTCCTTTTTAAAGAAGTTACAAACAAGGAACAAGCGGAAAGTTTTAGCTCTTAACCATTTCTATTTGAAGTCTTCACATGAAGGGGGACACCGATGGCTCATATTACGGTTGATCCACCATGCTATCAGCATTTGTGGATTATCTGAACATCAGAGCTGGTTTGTGTAGTTATTGCTGGGCAGTAAGAACTCCTTTTTGAAAAGGACATGTAAATGCTTTTGGTAGAAATTTCCACTTAACACTAGGAGTTGGTACTAAAGAGAGAGGGCACATCAACCTGATCCCAAAAATCTGAAAGAAGAAAATAAGTTGGGAGAAAGATTATGTGTCATCCTTATTTACTTGGATTAACCTAAACTAGGTAGCTAGAGGCTTTTTGAGGCTCAGTTGTGCAAGCTATGTTTCATGTTTCTTTTACCTTTTGGTTGTGTGGGTTTTGGCATGTGTTATATTCTTTTTATTTTCAAAAATTAAATGTTTAATTTTTTCACATTGAAACAGGGGGAGTTTAACTCTTGTGCTGCTTCCAACTTCTGATTTACGTATATCATTTATCGGGGATGATGGCAATGTAGAGAGGTTGTCTACCTTGAGTAATATTTCAGATTGCTCAACAGCAATTGAAGAAATTCCAGCTGACAAATCCGGTAGATCGTTCGAGATAAAGAACTCAGATGGTGAACTGTTTCACTTTTGGTGCTCGGAAAAGTCAAGACTCCTTGGTAATGAGTTACTTGAGAAGGTATACATGATGGTTGGTGCGCACATAAGTTTTCTAATGCATAATCTCCTTATTTTTCTTATATTTTGACGTCTTGGTGTAGATGAAGAAATTACTTGAGAGGAGGCCTTCTCTTACTGAACTAACTGGTATCAGCGAGTCACGCCTCGAAAGTTTTGCTACTCATCTCCGAACTTATCTTGTTGGTACAACCCATCAAGCAAGTTCAGTTGTCTCAAGGAAACCTATTTCAAAAGCATCACTTAATCTCCCCGAGCTTTCTCAAAGCTCTCAGTCAGGACCCTCGTCATCAAAACCTTCGCGTTCTCGCCCCTTTACTGCTCAAGGAGAAAAGTCAAGTTCCTTTAATCCGGGTAGCCTCAGTCCAAGATCAAGCTCCTTTAAGGAAGGGTTACCCAAAAACTTGGCCACCTTAAGAACTCTTGCAAAGGAGAAGCTCAGAAGGCGTGGAGAGAGCAATATTAACACTGACCAACTTCCAGTTTCTTCTCCAAGCAATCAATCTGAGTTGGCTAAACTTGAAGAATCTCTGGCGAAATCTGTTGACATTCCCTTTCTCATTCCATCATCTCACGTTCTTCCGGCTGGCCCATCACAGCTATCGCCCTACTATTGCTGGGTTCCTCCTGTTGCTTCAGCTCTCCAATACACAGTGGGACTTCCGCACACGCCTGCCTCATCAACCGAGTCATTTACTTTGCCACCACTTTCCTCACTCTTATCTTCATCCCCTTTATCATCCAGCTTTTTGACTCCAAAGCCAACTCTTAATTTGGATGATATTCCGTCCATGGATTTCCCACCATTTCTTCAAGAGCCATTGATCAGGTTACCCCTTTCTATGCCAATGTCACAGCAGTTCCCAACTTTCACTCCTCTGATGTGTGACCCAATAGTTCATATACCAGTAATGGATATATGCTCTGCAGGTCAAGCTTACCTGGTTAGTGCAGGGCCTGGAATGTCAACCAGCATTCCTCCCCTACTCCCCACGATCATGAACCACCCATTAATCCAAGAAACTGAATCAATGGTGGAGAAGAGTGCAAGAGAGACGTTGAGACTGCTTTTAAGTGGGTCCAACCAGGGCAACCAGCAGTTGATTGGAGTATTGCCTAGCAGTGAAATGGCTGGTGGAAGCAGGGGTTTCTATAGTGGAACAAGGGATGTTGGTTTTATTGCAAGCAGCATTGCAGCCATAAGTATGGTTTCTTTATCTGAGAGGTGCATCGGCCAAGGTGATTTGGTTGAACTCCAGGAGGAGGAAGCAGGTGGCTATGGTGAAAATTGTCCGAATGATGACACATCATATTTGTCTGATACAGGGGAGGAACGGAACGGATGGACTGAATGAATGAATACGTAGATTCAGGTATGTTGTTTTGGTTCAAAATTTGTGTAGATGTGTGGGTGATATTAATTGTAATTAGAAACGTAAGTATCAGCCATGGACTGGCAATCCCTTGTTTTTGTAATTCTATCTGCTCGTCAGTTTAAAGATTTGTATTATTAAAGATTTTTCGGTGACATGAATAGATCCCCATGCTGGTGTGTGACATGTAGTGCTGATATCTAAAATTTGGGGGATATTATTATAGAAGACTGAAGGAGTTGGTTTAAATGCAACTGTTTCAGTTAAGTTTGGGTTGTCCGGAGAAGAAGGTAGTAGTGTAGTAGGTTTCAAGGTCATTCATGAGTTAGTGGCTTTAAATGGTATGCGGAATATGAAGAAGCTTGAAGAGCAATTTTTGTACAGTACTAGTATTAACATGATAACATCAAGCACCTGTCTAGTAAAAAAAAAGAAAAAAAAAAAAAAAAAAAAAATGATAACATCAAGCACCTGTCTAGTAAAAGGCTTGAAAGTTTGTTTGTCTTTACGATTATTTTTTTTTTTTTGTGGCAGCAGCATTTCAGCAAATCCAGGGGTTCGAAGTCACCTGCTTTTCATTCCTTCACCTGTTCACCACACATCATGCTAGTTTTTTTTCTTCTTTTTTTTTTTTTTTTCCAACTCATGATCATTTCTTTTCAAAATAAATGTCGTTTTAGACTTTTTCATGCATATTAACATATTAATAAAACGTAATTAATACAGGTGAAAATGACTCATGTATTTCTTTTGTCATAATTGATACAAGTGAAAATGACTCATGTATTTTATAGTAATTCAATTATCTAAGTAATTAAATGTCTATACAAAATACAAAAATATATTTCACAATAAGAAACAAAGATATACTCTATCCGTTTCAAAATAATCCTTTCACTGTTTTTGCCATTACTACGAAGAACTTTAAGCAATATTTTTAGATTGATTACATTATACAAATGAAAATCTAAAATTTGTTATTAATATTCCATCAATAATACTATCAATAACAAGTTTTAGATTTTCATTAGAATAATTAAATCAATCTAAAATTATTTCTCAAAGTTTATTTGTATTAACGCTAAAAAAAATGGAAATATCATTTTGAAGCAAAGTTTTCTTAATATTGTTATATATCTTTTGAACAAATAGTAACCGCTAAAATGGCATGTATTTTTTATATCGATGTGTATTTTGAAATGGGAAAATATATATCTGAAAGATTGTCCCATTTGTTATTTTGACTTGTCCCAAAAAGTATGTCTCATTTCTAAACTTAGGCATGAATGTTAGTGCAAATCTACTAAGATACAAGAAGGTGAAGCTCTTCCTTAATAATTATAAAATGTACAATAATTATAAAATGTACAACAGGACAATCTTTTAGGGACGGAGGAAGTATATGTATACGGTTTTTCTAACGTGTGGCTAATGAAATCAAAACATTTATTATGCATGTATATAACAAACCAACTTTCAACTAACCAACATAATTTCCCATTCTACTCTTACCTTGTTTTCTCCCAACTCTAATTATGTTATTCCGGATTTATATGATTTAGAGGTTTAAAAAACAGTTTTTTTTTTTGCTAAAGAGAGCTAATATTTTCACTCCTATTGAATTCATCATTTTTGAAAGCATTTTAGCTAAACTTTTATAGCAAGAAAACAACAAATTATTAGTGCAACAGTCTCCCAGGTAGGGGTATTATATCTTCAAATCTAATTACATTGAATAAAATAAAATAAAATAAAATAAAATAAAATAAAATAAAATAAAATAAAATAAAATAAAATAAAATAAAATAAAATAAAATAATGACCAAGTTCAATGATATCAATTCCCTAATTAGTAACATAAAAAGTATAAAGGAGTTGAGTTCTTATTCGGCATTCAATTTAGTTTTCAATTGAAAAAAGAAGAGGCTATATTAGTTTTTTTTTTTTTTATTATTACTTATTTATTTCATTAGCATATAAACATACAAAGTTATTTTTGATTGAGTAGGTCTGCTGAGAAACGCGTTTCTCCATAACTATGGAGAAACGCGTTTTTAACAAGCCAGAGAAAATTTATACGTTTGATAACCGTAAGAAAATTTACGGATATCAGCTCAAAAGGGTTCTGGATATCAAAGCTTTGGAACGGATATCCAAGAGCTTCAGGCGGATATCCAGAAAAAATAGATTTGAAGCCAAATCCAAGGCCAAGACCAGAAATTGCTTATTGAAGGTTTCTGGATATCCAGAAACCTTCAAATGTATATCCAGAAACCATCAAATGAATATCCAGAAACATTTTGAAAGTTTCTGGATATTCATTTGAAGGTTTACGGATATCCGGAAACCTTCAAATGTATATCCGTAAACCATCAATGAATATCCGAAACATTTTGAAAGTTTACGGATATCATTTCGAAGGTTTCTGGATATCACTTTCATAAGCTTCTGGATATCCTTTCAAAGGGTTCTCACGGATCCGTAATCCCAGGCTGATATCGTAAGAACCACTGTAATGCGTCTGCGCCAATACAAAAAGTTTCTGGATATTCTTTCAAAAGGTTATGGATATCCGTAACCCGTTTCTCCATAACTTATGGAGAAACGTTTCTCCCTAAATTTTACGTTTTTGATTATACTATAATATAATAGGCATAGGAGATAAAAATAATAATAACAATAATAATAGGGATAATGTTTACACCGGAAAAAGAACAAATGAATTGTGGAAATCAGATAAGCCTCTCTACTACTGTCCAATAAAAAAAGATAGGGAGAGATAAGACTAGTGCCCAATATGCAATAAGCCAACATATAAACCAGAAGCTTAATAACAATTAATATTCAACCACATATATGTTGTTGATTCACCTTTTGGACTTGTTCAAGTTTACAAAACCTGTAAATAAATGTCAATTGTCTCACTTAAAATTAGATTTATTTTTCTTTTGATCTGTTTCAAATCAAATTGGACTATCCAAAATGGAAAAATATCTTCATTATTTTTCCCATTCTTTATATCTCTCCCACTATATGTTTATACTCACCACTTCAATTTATTTACTATTTCTCCCGCTCATTCTCTGTTTTATATTAATTTTCATACTCACAACACCTCTATCTTACCTCACTTTTCTTTAATCATCGTACCCGTAATAAAGTTAATCCGGTTTGAGATGTAACAAATGGAGTATGTCGTTGGAAAACTTGAGTAAAGTACTTTTTTACCCTTATATTATCCATGAAATATCATTTGAACTCCTATTATTTTTATTTTTCAATAAAATTAATCTATATACTATCAATAATTATTAAAATAAATAAAAATAACAAATATCCATTAATTTTCTGATGATCCCAACATTGCCACCATACCGCAACCACACAACCACTTCCACCATCTTCATCACCACTATCACATCGGTAGTTTCCTATCTGCCACCTAAACCTACCAAACACCCATTGGTGGTGGTGATTATGATGATGGTGGCATTAGTGGTAGTGATAATGATGGTAATATTTGAGCAGTGGTTATGGTTATATATGTTGGGCGTAGGTGGTGTTGGGTATGCATTATTTAACCCTCCTAGATTAGCTTAAAATTTGATTGAGACCATAACCTCATCTCTATTTTAAGGACTTTAGGCCCAGTATACAATAATGACTTAGACTTCAATTTTTTAGCTAAGTCCATTTTTATAAAACAGGATAAATAAGACTTGAAGACTGGCACAAGACTCATTGGATATGAGGTTGCAGTTCAAAAGGTTCAGACCGCTTCATTATAACCGCAATAGAAAACCGCTCCTGCAATTGCTCGGTGTGATTCTTTGTCTGAAACCACCCTTTGACAATTTCAAGCAAGAATCGCCTTAGTGAACCGCAGCCGAACCACAGCGGTGCTTCAATCTCAAGACCAGCTCACAACCTCACTGGTGAAACCGCACATGCCCAACCGCTTCACACCAGACCGCATCCAATGATTGAAGACTTGAAGTGAACAACTTTATGACTATTGGAATCCACGTCAGCAATGACAAAAGTCAAACACCAAATCTTGTCACGTGATTCAATGTCAGACAAGATCTGCAAGGATCTTGAAAATGTGCATGTGTCCTTCTCTCCTTAATTGCAGCTGAAGTCTGATCAGCTTTGACTGCAAGTTCTGAACAAGGGACAAAAGTTGAATTTATGGACCAATCAGAAAGCACCAGTACAGTACTTGCTACAGCTGTGTCCAACGGCTAGTTCCTTGGTGCTTGGGTATAAATACCTCTAATCTTCATCACTTGAAGATTGCTTGAAAAATTAAAAGTGCTGTGAGTTCATACGAAGTTGAAGCTCTGCCCAGAAAATTTCCAGTCCTTTGAATCTTCATCTTCTACCTTCAAGAAACATTTTTCCCAGCCCAGAAATCAAGCCTTTTACACGTCAAGAATCATTGTGCTCTACATCTCATAGATCTAAAGAGCCTTGATCTTGTACACACATACACCTCACTTGTTTAATCACATAGATTATTCATTTGAGATACACCGGTTATAGTTTAGAACTTGATCTTCATAGAATAGATTTTAGATCTGAGTATTGATCATTGTAACTTGTAATCTCTCATACTCAATACAAAACCACTCTTAGAAAATCCAAGACTAACCATCTTGGTAGTGGACGTAGATCGTTTAACGATTGAACCACTCCAAATATTGTGTTCTTATATTTCTGCATTTTATTTACTGTGCTTATTAATTATCTATCTTTATCTCTGTTTGATCTTATTTACAGTTATCCATAATTGTGAATTGTGTTTGGAGTTAACTTTGTCAAACCTCACTTTTCAGTTTTATAACTGCACTGAAAACCGCTTACCAAAACCGCATCTCTAAAACTGCTTTGTAATACTAAATACTCCGCTATGCATTTTGCAACTCTACTTGCAGTTTCTTATTGACTGCAAGCGGTTTTGTAAGCTAAGAGGTTGAGTTCTCAAAAGAGGGCAAACAATTTGTAACAGCTATTCACCCCCCTCTAGCTATTTTTCACCCTTGTTGCCACCTTTAGGACCAACAAGTGGTACCAGAGCAAACACATTTATAAAACCACCATTTTTCAAGCTTAACAGCTTGTGTGCCGATTCGATATGGCAAACTAAAAAACAATGACAGCTGTTAACTATTCACACATTCCAATTTTGGACGAAGACCACTTCGACATCTGGAAAGTCTGAATGCTTATTCATTTGGAGACTATTGATGAGATGCTGGTGGAATGCGTGACAAATGGCCCGTTCGTTCCCATGAAGGCATGAAGGCCAACACCAATCCAAACACCAGTGCAGAAACTCTAGAAGTTCAAAAGCCAAAAGGCAAGTGGTCTGATGGAGAGAAAAGATTAGCTGCCTTAGACAGTAAAGCAAGGCACGTCATTTCTGGAACCCTTCCCGTTTCAACCCTTCAAAAGGTGATGTACTTAAAAACCGCAAAGCAGATGTGGGATGCCATAGAGAGCTACCTCGAAGGTGATGATGAGTGCAAGGAGAACAAATTATATGCTGTTGAAAGATCTTATAACAACTTCAACAGAAAATCCAACGAAACCTTGCGCCAGACTTACGACCGCTATGTTGAGGTAGTTAATGCATGTAGATCTCTTGGCAAAACTTTAACTGATAAGGAAATCAATATGACTTTCCTAGCTGCTTTAGGTTCGAGATGGGTAAATAAATCCACATCTCTAGAAGACTCCAAAGTTTTGAATACTTGGTCGTTAAGTAACTTGTATGCAAATCTTAGAGTCTATGAGCTTAAATTAAATCACATTGAAGAGATTGAAGGGAAAACCAAATCACTTTCTATGTCCGTCGTGGAACATGAGGAGAAACCAACCACATCTAACTAAACCGCTGATTCTTCCATATCAATCTCATCACTCATCGAAATGGATGATGATGATTTTGCCATGTTTGTGAAAAGATTTCAAAAATTTAGAAAATCTTCAAAACCCTTCACAAAATCATTTTCTAAAGGCAAACCTCCAGCAACTTTTTCCAAGGTTGCAGATACAAAGAAAAAGGGTGATCTAGTTTGCTACAACTGTAGAAAACCTGGTCACTTTGCATCTGAGTGTCCACAACCAAGATTTGAATACATGAAAAAGAAAACCTCTCCTGCAAATTTTTTTCATCGCAAGGGAATGGTTGCTGAAGAGGAAGAGAACTCAAAGGAGGTAGATACCTGGATTGAAACAGATTCTGATGATGGAAGTGAAGATGAAACCGAAGAGGTTAATCTCTGCTTAGTTGCAGATACTTCCGATGATTCAGATACCGAGTCATTCGAGTCGCTAGATATGGAGGATGAAGAGGCTCCTATAAAGATTTCCAAATTTAAATTGGATGATGATGTTAAACTTACTCCCAACATTAAAATAGGGAATAGTTCGTATTCACGTCCCCTTTTCCTCCCTACAAATGCTCCACCTTCAAAAGCAATACCAAACAAGAAAATTTTGAAAAAGGTGGTGAAAGAAGTTTCTCCCATGAAACATGAAAGGATATTCCAGGAATCTGAAATGATGATCCAAAAGTTCTCTAATGTTAAGAAAGCTTTAGGTTTAGCTCATGATGAACTTTCTCAGTACAAGACGGAGAAAAATGTGATGAGGTATGAAATTTCCAATCTTCAGGACCAAATCAAAAGTATGTCTCCTCTTGCTGATCAAAATTGCATCCTAGAAACTAAGGTTGCTGCATTTCAACTTAGGAATGATGATCTGGTTACTCAAATCAACGTCTCCAGAAGATTATTGATGAGTGGACCAAGTCTCGTGTCACCTTGGATCAAATATTAGAATCCCAAATGACCAGTGGAATTAAAGAAGGTCTGGGATTTCAAATAGGTGAAAAGGAGAAGTGTGCATCCTGCTGTGAAAAGGATGAGGAAATTTTGAAACTAACTAAAAAAAATCTAAGGAGAAGCATGCTATTTCTAAGGGTAAAGGACAGGAACAAAAGGCTCCACTTAACTTCCATTATGTCTACCCAAAGAAACAGTTTGGGAAAAACTCTCAGATGAAAGGAAAAGATTCTGAGAGTGAAAATGCAGAGGAAGTTTCTTATGCAGCTGACCGCACCTCTACTTCAACCGCATCTGGTGGAGTAGGTGGTGCTGCCAACTGCAAGGCTGATCGCCCTTCTTCTTCGACAGCACCTCCTGCCTTCAAAAGCAAGGGGAGCATTCCTAGAAAAATTGCGGTCAAACCAAAGATACCTACCTTTATCAGAGCTAAAACCGCTTTTCCCATACCGCATGCAGCTCCTAAGAAAAGTAAGGATTTAGTAAAACCTCATGTTGCTTGTAGCTTTCATAAATGTTCTGTGTGTGATGGTTTAGGTCACAAGGCTGCAGAATGCCTTTTGCGGTTCACACCCAATGCCAGGAAGAGTAAACCTCCTTCTGTCAAACAGGTGTGGGTCGTCAAAGGTTGCTAACCTCAGGACCCAAGGAATAATGGGGACCTCGTTTTAAATGTTTATCTTTCAGGTCCTCTGCTTAATGGCTGGTCACTCCATGGATAATGAATGGTATCTTGATAGTGGCTGCTCAAGACATATGATTGGAGATAGATCATTACTAGAAGATGTCATTGAAGCAAGTGGTCCATCTGTAACCTTTGGCGACAACAACAAAGGCAAAACTATTGGGTATGGTGTGATAAGGAGAGGAAACCTAACCATTGAGAAGGTTTCTCTTGTTGAAGGACTCAAGCACAACCTCCTTTCAATTTCTCAATTCTGCGACAAAGGAATGCTTTGCAACTTCACTTCTTCAAATTGCTTTATCAAAGATATCATTTCCGGAGTCACCCTACTCATAGGGATTCATAAGAGTAATATTTACATTATTGATCTTAATTCTGCATGTAGTATTACTAATCTCTATTTTGTAGCTAAAAATGTGAGCGAGAATAGTTGGATATGGCACAAGCGGTTGAGCCACTTGAACTTCAAGTATCTAGCAAAGATTGGAAGGGCATACCTCATTCGTGGTTTACCTAAAGTAGCAAAGATTGGAAGGGCATACCTCGTGCATGTCAACTTGGTAAGCAATCCGCATCGTCTTTCACCAGCAAGACCGCTCCCTCAACTGCAAGATGTTTACAACTGCTTCACATAGATTTGTTTGGACCCGTCACCACTGCCAGCATTGGAGGAAGTAGATATACTTTAGTGGTAGTGGATGATTATTCAAGATATACATGGGTTGAGATGATGATCTCTAAGGACGATTGCTATAACATCTTAACCTCACTCTTTAGATGGCTCCAGACTAAAAAAGAAGACGACATCGTTAGTGTTCGATCAGATAATGGAACAGAATTCAAGAAAAATGATGTTGCTCAGTATTGTGATGACTATGGGATTGATCACAATTTTTCAACTGCTGGTGTTTCGCAACAAAATGGGGTTGTGGAAAGGAAAAATAGGACGTTGATTGAGGCTGGAAAGACTATGATTTCTGAAGCGAAGCTACCTCAGTATTTTTGGGCTGAAGCAATCAATACAACATGCTTCACTCAGAACTGCTCCCTCATCAACAAGACCTACAACAAGACTCTATATGAGCTTTAGAGAGGAAGAACCCCCAACATTGCTTTCTTCAAGATCTTTGGCTGCAAATGCTTTATCCTCTACAACGGAAGAGAAAATAGAGGTAAATTCGAAGCCAAGGCCGATGAAGGTATTTTTGTTGGGTATGCTAAACATTCAAAAGCTTTTCGTGTTTTCAATAAAACTAGTTTAAAGATAGTTGAGTCTGTCCATGTTACTTTTGATGAACATTCTCTCCTTGAGCCACATATGGCTCCAAATGTTGCTGATGATTTTACTGAGCAAAATGCAACAGGTGAATCCTCTAGAACTGTACCTGAACCTCAATCGCAAAATCCAGCACCTTCAACTGAAATTCCCTCAGACCAAAATTATCAAACGGCACCTGAAGTTTCCACTCCAGATACAACCGCTAGGGAAGAAGAAGTTGTTGAAAATTCACCCATCCAGCTTATTGAACCTCTTCGTCAACTTACCTTTCATGACTTTGCTGAAGGATCTAACGATGTTCCAATTGAAGATCTTCAGCAAACCTCAGTCCAACCAGACTTACCCCCGGAGGTTAGAGAAGTCAGCAGTCACCCTCTATCTAATGTGATTGGTGATCTGTTTTTCGGTGTTCAAACAAGGAGATCAAACTATGATTAGCATACATCCTTGATATCTCAAATTGAACCCAAGAAGATTGATGAAGCACTCTAAGATTCCAGTTGGGTCGTTCCTATGCAAGAAGAACTCAACCAATTTGAAAGATACAAGGTTTGGACATTAGTGCCTAGACCTCAGGATCAAGGAGTGATTGGAACAAAGTGGGTGTTTAGAAATAAGATGGACAAGAATGGAAGCATCACCAGGAACAAAGCAAGGTTGGTTGCACAAGGATATAGGCAAGAAGAAGGAATCGACTGTGACGAAACCTTTGCTCCAGTTGCAAGATTGGAAGCAATTAGAATGTTCCTTGCCTACGCCTCTTTCAAGCAGTTCAAGTTATATCAAATGGACGTGAAAAGTGATTTCCTCAACGGTGAACTTCAAGGGATCGTCTATGTTTCCCAACTGCCTGGATTTGAAGACTCCAAATTTCCCAATCATGTCTACAAACTCCAGAAAGCTTTGTATGGACTCAAACAAGCTCCTAGGGCATGGTATGAGACTCTATCTAAATTTTTAATAGAAAAAGGATTTAAACGCGGTAAAATCGATACAACTCTTTTTATTGCCAAATATAATAATCATTCCTTACTTGTCCAAATATATGTTGATGATATTATTTTTTGTTCTACTAATGAGTTACTTTGTAAGTGTTTTGAGAAGCTAATGAAAAGCAAGTTTGAGATGAGCATGATGGGAGAGTTAACATTCTTCCTCGGGCTTCAAATCAAACAATGCGAAGAAGGAATCTTCCTCAGCCAAGCCAAATACACCAAGGAGTTGATAAAGAAGTTTGGACTAGAAAATGCAAAAGCATACGATACTCCAATGGCCAGCGGCAATAAGCTAGATAAGGATCTAAAAGTTAAGAAGGTTGATCAAACCTTATATCGAGGTATGATTGGCTCATTACTTTATTTAACTGCTAGTAGACCAGATATCATGTCTAGTGTCTGTGTATGTGCTCGATATCAAGCAGATCCTAGAGAAGCACATTTAAGTGCAGTCAAGCGTATAATCCGCTATTTATCTGGAACAACTAACCTTGGACTTTGGTATTCCAAAGATTCGAATTTAGATCTTGTAGGTTATTCAGATGCAGATTATGCAGCTTGCACTATTGACAGAAAAAGCACTAGTGGGACTTGTCATTTCCTTGGAAATAGATTAGTTACCTGAGCCAGTAAGAAGCAAGCATAAGTTTCAGTGTCAACCACAGAGGCTGAGTATATTGCTGCTGGAGTTGTTGCTGTCAAATCCTTTAGATGAAGCATCAGTTGGTGGACTATGGAATTGATGAAGGCAATTGCCCAATCATGTGCGACAACAAATCAACAATTTCAGTCTCCAACAATCCTGTCATGCACTCTAAGACCAAACATATAGATATCAAGTATTATTTCCTCAAAGACCATGTGGAAAAGGGGAATATTCATCTAGAGTATGTGGGGACAGACAACCAGATTGCTGATATCCTCACCAAAGCTCTGGACTCCAAGAGGTTTTCATTCCTCAGAGGAGAAATGGGTATGCTAGAACTTAAATAAGTCCATACCTTTTATTTGCTAACTTGTGTGTTGAGTATGTGGATATTTAGGTTGAGAATCCTGTTGAGGTCTCAATCCTCACATTTTTGAAACCGCGCGTATCAAACCGCATGCAGTCAACCACATGTAGGCGATCACACACTCCTAACCGCTCGCTGCATCCTGACCGCATGATTTCCAACCGCGTTTCAACTTAGAGTATTCTTGTTGTTTCTTATCCTTATAAAAAAATTGTTCAAATTCCATTTTTTTGCATGCTTGACACGTGGACCAGGTATGTTTTTCTTATTTTCTTTTTGGTCCTCATTTTGGCATAAGGGTATTTTTGCAAATGTTTTCCCATGTTATTTCAAAATTTAAATGCATTTAATGGCATTTAATGCAAAAGGAACATTCTGCATTGAAACCCTCCTGTCAGCCGTCATAATGTTCTGAGCAGAAGCTGAAAGGGTGCTATATTGGTGGGAGTGTGTGCTGATGGTACACTTAGTGGGAAGTGGAACCATCATATGCTATTTGAACTCCTCCTTATAACCACCTATATATACCACTTCAGTGCAACTGCCTACCTCTTTACCTGCTCTCTCTGTCATCTCGTACTCTCATTGCCTGTTTTTACCAACTCACTTTCTCTCTCTCTCTCAACACCTTCTTCATAAGCCTAAAATTTTTCAAACTTTCAATGGCTCCCAAGAAACCCTTCACTGATATGGTATGATTTCTGAACTTAATCTTCTTTACTTATCTGCAAATCATTATCCATTAAAACTGCCATTGTTGACCTTGAAAGCTTCGAATGGGGTTAACTGATTTTTGTTCATATTTGCTTCATTTCCTAATCATTTTGGACGAAATTAGTTGGGTTTTGTTCGGATTATGCCTTAGATTGAGATTATGTACTTTGTTTTAGGATCAATGCATGTTTTGGGCACTAATTTTGGATTTTTAGGTCTTTCATTTTCGAAAACCCATTTCGTGTTCTTACTGATTTCTTGATGATTCTGTTGATAAGTTATGATTTTGATGTTATATTGTTATTCTACTTATCAATGTGATCATTTTGACATATTATTTGCTGATTTTGGTTCACTTTTAATAAATCTCTGTTCTTCATGTTCATCCATGTTCTTCGTGTTCTTTGTGCCTTCAAATGTCTGTTCATATGCCTTTTGAAAAATATCTTATGTTTTGGATTTCTATGATTTTTAAATATGTTTTTCATACTTAGAATATTTTTCATAATTTTGGATTTTATCTTAGCACCTGAACCGCATCTTTCTTTTCAACTGCATGCTTCATAAGTTTGAAATCGCAAGCTTGTGATGGACCCGATTTTCATTTTTTTGAAAAATCAAACGGAGTCGCCACGCCGTTTTTAGTTTAGGGCCAAAACTTTGAAAAATGCCCAAAATTAGAGAAAAATGGGTTCGGAGGTCACGTTACACTCCGGGAAGAACGTTAGGGTTCACCCGGAATGCCTCGTAAAACGAGTCTTCCTAATTTAAAACCATTTACGTGTGTGTGTGTGTTTGTGTTTTGCAAAAGGAATTTTCTGGAAATGAAGTTTTGACTTGACTGGACTGAAATTTACCAAAACAGTGTGCTTCTGTGAGTGAAAAATGACTGAAAAAACAAAATGTTTGTTTTATCCTAAAACCGATCCAAATCGATCCGTGCTCACCCCTAATTGGTGTGGTGGCTTGATCTGATTTGGTATCTGTTGAATCTGTTTCTCAATTGTAAAGTCTCTGCAGAAGGCAACGTTATGTCACGCGACCACAATTGGCCTCATCCATCCTGTGTAGTGCGACATAACTAGCCCTATGCAGAGACTATCATTTCAGTTGTAAGTTTGTTCATCCAGGTCACTTGTCACTCAAAACAGACACTCTTTGTCATTCTGCAGGAGTTATCTTTCAGTTGTAATCTATTTGTCCCCCTTGTAATATGGGATGTGGCCTCCCATGATCAATGGCTCACAAGTTGTATTCCTTCCTTTGAGCAATAAAACAAAGCACTTCCATGCATTTTATACATATCTTGTCACACACATTTCGCACACACCTTTTGAATGTTTTGAATGTTGAACATAGAAAGACTCGTCTATGGACGAGGCGTGTTGGGTGAACTCTCGGTTCTTCCCAACACATAACCTGACCCCCGAATCCATTTTCTCTTTAAAAAGGTTTTCAATGTTTCCTTTAAAACGGCGTGGCGACTCCAAAAATTTTATTATTTTTTCGGCGAGTGTACATTCATAGTTACAAATAACGGCTTGTATAGACGCACGTGTTGGTTGGTCGAGGTCGCCTGAATGATCATGGGCGAACTGAATTTGTGCCTTGTTTAGGCAGAGATAGCTCAAGGAAGGGATCGTATGTCAGACAAAGCTAGGTCGGGACCAAGTAAGGTCGAAGAATAAATTAGGCTGACTGATCTCCACTGATGGGCTGATAGACATAGGGCTGCTTAATAGGCCCATTTCTTTTGACATGTCTTTGGGATGATCTGGACATTGAGCCATATGTATTGGGCCTGGCCCAAGATTTTATTGTGTTCAGTGGCCCCCAACTTTTTGGGTCAACTTGTCAAACAGAAAGTTATAGAAAAATTTGTAATTACTTATTCTAGGGCATCAGGCGAAGGTCGACTCGTTGGATGTAGGTCGCTCTCGACGATTGACTTTTGGCGGTTGGATGAGATGTCTTTAATGTGCCGTAATATCCGCCATAATGGGACAATTTATGGTGATTGGACAACCGTCTTGGGAAACACCTTTATCCCTCAGTTCTGACAGTTGAACGGTTTTGTCCCCAAACCTTTCCAACAGGTAAGGAAAATGAGGCATATAAAATGAAGAGTTTAACTCCTTCTCAACCTTTACTACCCTAATATTATTAAGAACCCAGAAATAGAAAAAGCAAGGAAATCCTCACCAGTGATTAACAGACTCCTTTCTGACGCTAAAGTCGTGCTTCACCTTCTTCCAAACTACCAAGGTACCCTCTAGTTCCACTGTTCTAGGTTTAATTTTGAAGTTCCTTTTTTCCGCCATGGCTAAGACCTTCGAATTTGAGCTAGGGGTTAGGTATGGTTATAACTGTGTAAACCTTAGGATTTATAAAAGGTTGGTGGGTCCCTTGAAGGAGTTGACCTCAGCTGAGTGTATCACTATCTTAAATAGGTGGAGCCTGTTCTATGGTGAGATAGGGTTTCCAGCAGGTGAGAATATGGGGGATTTAGAGACAGATGTTCTACGAATTATCCGTTTTCGTCTCTTCAATAAGTTGATTGACCATCTTATCATCTTCTATATCAAGTCCAACAAACCACCCTTTCCTCGTGAGGGGTTAACTTTCCTAGGGGAATCTAGGTCGTCCTTCGATATCTTAGATTCATCTTCTACTAGGTCTGATTCCCCTGTTTCTGTGTATTTAGTAGATATGGCGACCAACGTCCAACAATCCACAGGCTCTACCTTGTCGAGTTCTTCTTTCGACAACATTGTTGATAAATTCTACTCGAAGGTGTTACCAGGTCAGAATGAGAGGGGGTATGAGGTCCCCAGGCCTGCTATTGGAAGGAGTACTGCTGAGTCTTAGATTCGAATCCTTCATGACCATTTCGAGGTACCTCGAGCTAACTTACAGATGACCCATTTCATGAAGAGGTAGAGGAAGGCACAGTCTTGGTCACATTGGGGATTGAGCACAACCAAAGTGGCTTTCTACTATGGCCAGTTCGAAGCGGGCTTAAGGTCATCATGAATGACAAGACGTGGGGGATTAGTACCCCGACCAAAGCCAAAGCCCCAAAGCTATTTGTGAATCTACCTGATAAGGTTTCACGGTGGAACAACCATTTGATATTGGTTAAGAGTAGGAAGGGATGGAAGTTCTCCTTTCCTGAGAAGGATTCTGAATCCATGAAGGAGGAATATTATTGAGTCCCAGAGTGGAGTGATCAGCTCGCTCGTAGGTTGACATTGGTAGCTCGGAGGAGCACTGTGAGCTGGGCCACCTTGGGGTCGGACAAGGATTTCTTCATCCAGGCAGGGATGATGTTGGGAGGAGATGGAGAAGTGGCCCCTCTAGTACCCATAATTAGAAGTCTTAGATACCCATATTGGGTAATTCATGAGAGGGAGAGATTTGAGATCCAGTGCCACTACTGTAAGAAGAAGCCCAGTCACTGCAGAAGTCTCTTCCATTATAGCTGTTAAGTACTTATCTTATGTTCCTCTTTTGCTTTGATTTCTTACCTGCTAATCTGTATACTGTTTCTTTTCCCTTGTTGTGCAGTTCTTACCCTGGAACAAGAAGCTCAGATGGATCACATAGTCGGCCGGGGAGACAGAAGGAGGAGCAGGAAAGCTCATGGCACGACTAATGCTCGAGCTAGCAGGGAGAAAGAGGATATGGAGAGGAACAAGTTGTTTCCCAAAGAGGTCGTGGGCATGGTCCCCATTGATGGATCTGGGTAGGTGGAGCTCATTGTGCAGCAGACACACGTTGAAGTTTTTTTTTTTTTGGGGGGGGGGAGAGATCGACAGGAAAATGGAGCAAGAGTTGGGCTCTGAGCCAAGGCAGGGATCTATGGGGCAGAATCCCCAAAAGACTGTGGACTTGGAGCTCGAGGTTGAGGAGCTTGAGGAGTCTGAAGATGACCTACCCCTTGGCCAGCTCAGAAAAAGGGCACGTGTGGAGCAGGTATCTGATCAAGCTGGTACCACCAAGGCAGCGGGCTTTGCCTCCAACTATCCTCCCCTACAAACCTCCCCCCACCAGAAGCACAGATGAAGTGCAGACTATGGTAAAGAGGCTTAGTGATGTCCCCCCTCTCACTGGAATCAACAGTATAGTTGTCAGTACCCTGAGATAGGACTGGGACAAGCTATTGTGAGATGGGCTGTTGACATGGACTTGATGGCCCAATTTGCTGAAGAAGAACTTACTCCAGAGGAGTAAAGTGACAGGTCTGGCCTGCTTGCTTCTGAGGTACTACTTAACCCCTTTTCATATTTTTCCATTCGTATTACTCGCTACTACTTTGATCGTCCTCATCTTGACCATCTTCTTTTCGTCTTGCAGTCTCTAGCCCTGACTGAGCAGGCCAAGTGCAGCTGGAGGGCTGCAATAGAGAAGAGCAGATCGCCTCTGCTAGCTACTTCAGGAAATCCAGGGAGGCTGCTGAACTTAGGCATAAGCTTAAAGATGATGACTCCCAATGCCGAGCTCTTCAGGCTGCCTACTTCAACACTAAAAAGGAGAGGAATGAAGCCTATGTGGATTTGAAGGTAGCAAAGGAGAAGCTCCCTCCCCTTCAATCACAGGTGGGTTCTTGGGCTCCAACTAAGGCTTCCTTGGAGGAGGAGGCTGCACTTGCAAAGCAGGAGAAAGCCAAGCTAGAGGGGCATATAGGTCAGCTAACTTAGATAGTACAAGATCACAATAGCAGAATGATTAAGATGAGCGATGACCATTGAGCTGCTAGGCTCAAGTAGGAGGAGGAGGAGGCCCAGGCTAGGGAGAAGACTGCGGTGGAGCAATTCAAGAATAGAGATGAGTACTACAATATCATTGTGTCCTGAGCTAGGGATTTCTTTGATGCTGGACGTCAGCATATGGATCGCCGTGCAATAGTGGATCCCTCCATCAACCTGAGTGTTGAGAAACTAGCCCAGTGGGCTTATGAGGACCGCTACGATAAGTAGGCTAAAAGCAGCCACTCCCTGGTGCCTTATAATGATAACGACTTGACCATCATTGCCAAATAGGATGCTGAGGATGGGCTTGAGCCCTAGATCGCCCCTGCCATTGAGCCTAGAAACTTCAATTTCATACTTCAGGAGCTCAATGATGTCGATGAAGCTGAAAAAAAAGAAGAGTTTACTCAAGACCAAGTCTTTGAAGAGGCCGAGTATCAGAAGCAGTAGCAGCATCCAGAGCAGGGGCAGGAGCAGGAGCAGGAAGATGAAGACCAAGAAGATTGATCTGTTTATTTTGGTTTTTTGTAATGAACATGTTTCAAACAATTTTTGCTTTATTGCTTTTAGTTGTTATGCCTTGGCCCATTTTGGGAGGCATTTTTATTTATTAACTCTTTGAATGCTAGTTAATTTTGAACTATCTTTGTTGATCTAAGTGTTTTTACTTTATTGTCGAACTAGCATGAGAAAGAGACCGACCAAAGTCTTAGTCAGATCATCTTAAATAACGAGATTGACCAAGGCTTTGGTCGAACATGTTTATGAACAAAGTTGACTAAGGCTTTAGTCAAACTTTAAGAACAAAATTGAGTAAGGTTTTAGTCGAACCTATTTATGAATGAAGTTGACTAAGGTTTTAGTCAAACTTGTTTAGGAACAAAGTTGACTAAGGTTTTAGTCGAACTTGTTTAAAAACGAAGTTGACTAAGGTTTTAGTCGAACTTGTTTACTAACGAAGTTGACTAAGGCTTTAATCGAACTTGTTTAAGAGTTTGAGATCGACTAAGAGTCGGATCTGAATTGAATACATTGTAATTATGAGGCAGTAATGTGAATAGAACTTCTTGGGGGTAAACCCTTTTTATTGATGACGTAGGTCCTTACATAGAGAATAACTTCAGAAATAATATCTAATTAAGTGGCTAGCATGCCAAGGATGTTTAAACTCGTTGCCCTTTAGGATTGCCAATCATGTAGGTTCCTTCTTTGACTATCCTTGTGCTAACGTAAGGACCTTCCCAGTTAGGTGACAACTTATTTTGCTCGACTTTATGCCCTGTCACTTCGATTTTCCTCAAGACATAGTCTCCAACATTGAATGATCTTTTCTTGACCTTCTTGTCGTGGTACCCCTTGGTTTTTTGCTTGTCTTCTGGTAGCTCGCCTGTCTTAATATATGCTTTTATCTCGCCAATCCAACACTTGGGGCCGTTTATCGAGCATAGAACATGCACTCTTTCGTATGTTGGTTGTTCCAAATTTGAGATTGGTTGGCCATGTTTCTCGTCCGAAGTGGCTAACTTTGAGAGTAGGTCGGCCAATTTATTATCTTCATGACCTACCCTATGGATTTCCCCAAACTCCAAATCTCGGATCAACCTCTTGACCAACTCGCAGTGTTTGAGCAGAACTGGATTGAGCACCTTGTATACTCCCTTGACTTGATGTACAATCAAATGTGAGTCACAATAAGCCATTATCTTGGTTGCCCCAAAATATTTGGCATACTCAATAGCTGCGATCAAGGCCTCATACTCGACCTGGTTGTTGGAGGCTTGAAACTTAAACCTCAATGCTTCCTCGAATACCTTGTCATTTTCTAGTTCAACCAAGACGATTCCAGCCCCAATAACATTCTTTGTGGCCAATCCATCTAAATAAACTTTCCAACAGCTGTCGGGCAAACTGAATGATTGCTAACTTGATGGTTCCTTCCCTTTTGAGGCCTTCCGCTGAGGTACCTTTGAGTTATTTTCTTTGGTGAATGTTAACTCGACCAAAAAATCTACCAAAGGTTGTGCTTGCAGTGTCTTTCGAAGCCTATACTCAATATCGAATTATGTCAATTCTATTGCCCAATTGAGCAATCGACCCGAACTTTTTGGCTTGTATAGGATCTTCTTCAAAGGAGCACTTATCAGCACAACTATAGGATGGGCAGAAAAGTAAGCTTATAGCTTCCATGTTGTTATCACCAAGGTGTAGGCTACCTTCTTTGTATTAAAATACCTCATTTCCACTTCATATATGGCCTTGCTGACATAGTAAGCTGGCTTTTGGATGCCATTCTCTTCTTGAATCAATGCTGCAGCCACTGCTCGATCCCCTACTGATAGATATACATACAAACTTTCTCCCTAGATCGGGCTAATAAGCAGGGGGAGAAGCGAGATACTCCTTGAGTTGTTGGAAGGATGATGAGCACTCAGCCGTCCACTCAAAGGCTTTCGTCCCCCTCAGAGTTTTAAAGAAGGGGAGAGACCTCTCCGCTGACTTGGCTATAAAATGACCCAAAGCAGCAACTCGGCTGTTCAGGTGTTGGACTTCCTTGATGCAAGTTGGCTCCTGTATTTCATTCAAGGCTTTGATCTTATCTGGGTTGGCCTCTATACCTCTTTGTGACACCATGAAGCCCAAGAATTTCCCTGCAGCCACTCCAAACACACTTTTTCTAGGTTCAGCTTCATATCGTTTGCTCATAGATTGGCAAATGTTTCCCTTAGGTCTACTATATGACGACCATAATTGGTTTTGATAACCATGTCGTTGATGTTAGACTCCATGTTTCGGCCAATCTGACTATTAAAGACTTTGTTTACCATTCTTTGATAGGTCGCCCCAGCATTTTTTCAGTCCGAATGGCATCTTGGTGTAGCAATATACCCCTTCTGATGCCTGGAAGGTTGTCTTTTCTATGTCATCCTCATGTATTCAGATCTGGTGGTAGCCTGAATAAGCATCTAGAAAGCTAAGGGTTGCATGACTAGCAATGGAGTCGACCAGTTTGTCTATTCGAGGAAGGGGATAGCTGTCTTTTGAGTAGGATAGGTTCAAGTCAGTGAAGTCGACACACATTCTCCACTTCCCGTTAGCTTACTTAACCATCAGCACATTTTCCAGCCAGGTGGTGTAGGATGCCTCCTTGATAATGCCTGCACTGAGCAGCTTGTCGACTTCCTGCTTAATGGGAATTTTCTTATCTCGAGCAAAATCATCAATTTTTGGCTCTTGAATTTCATCGTAGGTGTTCGGGGTAAAAAACTACAGCAGCATGTTACATCCTGAAACGTCATCTTAGCAGTGCAACCTGATAGACTATCCGCTCAGTTCAGGATGACTAGAAGGCGACATTGTAGGAACCGTTTTGCAAAGACTGATGAACCAAGTCAAACAAAAATTTTCAACAATATTTACTCAGCAACGAATATGTAGACTGCATCAGTAACCTCCTGCGAGATTCTAGGCGCACAAGGAGGGATTGCATTTACTTAGTTGATACCGTTACCATCCTTTGTAATTTAAATAGACAAAAACATGTATACACACACACACACAGCAGTTCTCTGAGCAACATATTTTGTACTGTTCATTCGTTCACTACCATCTCCATACTAATAATATTCCACCTTTCCAAGGTTTTATGTAGGCGAACAAGTTGTTCAAGGGCTTTCCTCATTAAATTTATTGTCGACATCATGAATTTACATTGTCTTATTCCATTGTGCCCCATTTATTCCTTTAAAAGTTGAATTGCTTGAATTTGACCTAAACAATTTGGCGCCGTCTGTGGGAACATTGGTATTTTGATTGATTAAAGATCCTCAAGATGTCTACCGGAATGTCATCGGCAGTAACTTTAGTAGGAGCCACCGCCGAACTAAGGCGCCAGTGATGCTATAAACCGACACTTCCAACATGCTTATGAACAACTTTACCAGACTGCAACGCGAAGTATCTTCCCTACAAACTGGACCGTCTGGATCACACCCTTATGCGCAGCCTGGAGCATTCCAAGGTGTAAACCCCTCCATGGGCTCCAGCATGTTCTCTCTAATCCAACCCCGGAGGCTCACCTTTAACAGGGACACAGGGATACTAACTGATAACGTAGGATTCATCCCAATGATCGGTGCCTCCACTGATAGTGTGATCATCAATCCTGAAGCTGGCTAATCCACTGCAACAACTTGCGTAACACCCATTCCTCCTGGACCAACAGGGAGTGTTAACCCTCAAATTGATTTTAATACTTTTTATGCTGCTGCTAACCCTAATGCAGGAAACGCAATGAACCGGCAGTTACAGGAATTAAGGGAAATGGTGATGAATGTACCGGGGATAACCCTGCCGTACCATCAAGCCTCTCTAACTTGTTACAATGAGTCACGATTTAGTCCTGCTATTGCCAACATGGTGATACCAAAAAAGTTCACTATTCCCCACATGAAGCAGTATGATGGGATAACCGATCCTTTGGAACATATCGCCTTGTACCAGGAAAAGATGGATGTGATTCATATCCCCTTGCAATTCAAGGAAGCCTGCCTTTGTAGGGGGTTTGGCTCCACCTTGACTGGGGCAGCCCTACGTTGGCTCATCAACCAGCCCCTAGGCTCTATTGGATCTTATGCTCAACTTATTAACATGTTTACCAATCAATTTTCTTGCAATAGAGTCTTTGAAAAACTAACCAGTGATTTATACAGGATCGTTCAACAGCCTGATGAATCCTTGAAAGACTATCTGAGCAGGTTTAACAAAGAAGCTGTCGACATCCCCAACATGGATATGTCTACCGCAACAGAGGCTTTCAGGATGGGACTCAAGAAAGATTCCCCCTATTATGAGGAATTAGTAATGACTCCTTGCAGGATACTCGAGGAAGTAAGGACGAGAGCCATAAAATTCGTTAGGATGGAAGAAGACAAGTTGATGCAAGAGAAAGCATCTAAAAGAACTGCTACTCCCGAACATTCGGGCGACAAGATGGAGACGTCCCACTCTAAATCTAATAGGGGAAAACCCTACTCTAAAACTGATCGTTCTAGCATTAATGTCGTCATTGATAATACTAACGAAGATGAATTACCTTACCCTAAAATAGATGACTACTGTTTCTCTGTTGACATTGCAGGACTCATACACGCCCTGGACAACCTGGGAGAGAAGGCAAGATGGCCCAAAAAGTCTGATAAAGGCTCTGGTTGGAAAGACAAATCTAAGTGGTTTGCCTACCACGAAGATTTTGGGCATACCACTGAGAATTGCATTGCCCTAAGGAAGGAAATTAGCAACCTCTTGTTTAAGGGTTTCCTCAAAGAACTATTGGGCAAGCGATGTGGACGGAGCGACACTCAAGAGCCACAGACAAAAAACCCAACAAATCCTCCAGTCCCAACCAATGTGGTCAACATGATTAGTGGAGGATCAGACATATGTGGTACTTCCTACTCCGTCGCCAAACGTCATGCCTCAGAATCTAAGGAGGACAGGATGAACTTGCCAACCAGGCCGGCAGTGAAGGAGAGTGTCCAGGAAATCACGTTCGACAAAGACGACAAAGGTGACATCTTGGACCCACATCATGATGCACTGGTTATTACTCTGCAGGTGGCCAATTGTTTGGTGAAGCGCATCTTGATTGATAATGGAAGCTCCGTCAACATAATAACTACTGACAGCTTAGCAAGTATGGACATCCCGCTTGAACATGTTACCAGAAGCTCTTCTGTTCTAGTTGGATTCAGTGGAGAGATTAAGCATACTTATGGAGATATCAAATTGCCCATATATGTGGAAGGAGCAAACTCCATGGAGAAATTTTGCGTTATCGAATGCAAGTCATCCTACAACATCATTTTGGATTCACAACATGAAGGCAATTCCTTCAACTTACCACCAGTGTATCAAGTTGCCCACTCGGTGGGGAGTAGTCAAGGTGAAGGGCGACCAGCAAACATCAAAGGAAGGTTACAAGATATCCATGAAGGCAACCAGCTATTTTGGTCAAATTTAAGCATTTCCAAGTTCCTAAAAGGAAGTGGGCACAATGGAATATGATGATATAGATCCAAGGTGTAAACATGGAAGATTTAACGAGGAAAGCCCTTGAACAACTTGTTCACCGGCATAAAACCTCGGAAAGGTGGAATATTATTAATATGGTGATGGAAGTCGAGTATTGGTAGTGTACATTGAGCATATATGATCCTAAAACGTGGTGTGTGTGTTGTTACATGTGTTATATATATACAAAAAATCAAGATATTTCCTACTTTTCCGGATATCTTTGATGGAGTCTTCATTTTTCGGTTACAATTGGCCTTAGGTATAGCTTGAAACGGCCGGATTTTCCTCCTGGTGAATAGGTCTTGTAACTGTCCTATAATTCGGTGATTATGGTCAGGTTGTTCCGTCAAGTTGATAAGTCAAGATGTCCCGATAAGATGGTGATTTTTCCAGCCTCAACAATTGCCCCTGAATTTTTAAAAGGGAAAAAGAAGTTTATTGGATTTTGAAAATTCAATAACTGCTGGCATCCACCTCGTCTCTTCAGTTGGATCGGGAAGCGACGCTTGGCGATTTACGTGGCCCTATGCGTTGGGGTCATAATGGGGCCTACGGTTTCCGAGGGGTTTAGAATCCTCTTAATACCCATGCTGCTATGCTTGGTTAGTATCATTGCTACGAAGGGAGGTTTATCCACCAGGAATGATTCTTTCTCTCCTTCTATTCCTCTTTTTCCTTTCTTGCAAAATGGAAGATCTAAATGCTGATCTGCCTGAGGGTTTCTCTTCTATGGGTTTGCTTGACAAACCCCATGAGGAACATTGGGAACTCACTCTGTCTGACATACAAACTTTTGCAAAAGTTTTTCCGAATCGTACCGTCTTCATGAACCCTAACCCTAGTTTAGCATCCGACTGTATTTCTCCTGATTGGGTGTGTTTCCTTGAATATCCCTTTGCAATAGGCCTAAAATTTCCCTTTTCTCCTTTAATCACACATTTTTTCGAAGTCACAGAGCTTGCTTATGCTCAACTGATGCCGGTAGGTTGGAGGATTTTAGAAATGTTGGATAGGTTGAGTGCCTTAACTGGTTTGCGGGTTGGTATGGAGGAACTGGCTTGTTGCTATGATATAAGGTCTCATGGGTCATCTAGGTATGGATTTAGGGTTAAGTCTAGGGCACAAGGTTTGCTGGCTGAATCTTTAGACAAGGATAGGGGTTGGAAGAACAGGTTCTTCTATATAAAGAAGAGCAGCCTGGAGGGTGGTGACCAAATGGTGTCTGATTGGAGGAAGGAAGGTAGCCTTGTTTCCCTAGTTTCCTATTTGTTTTGAATATATCATCTTGGTTACTGATCTTCTTTTGTCTTTTTGCAGTTCCTAAGTTTGCAAAGTTATTCCCCAACCTGTCTGATTCTCTGGAGATTGTTAAGAAGGTTAGAGCTCTACTTGAAAATCTTCGAAAGTTTGTCCCATCGTCTGCTGTGCTGAGTGTGGAGAAGTTGGCTATCGAGCAGCCTGAAGAGTGCAGCCACAAGATGTCTTCTGGTAAGCCATCTCTTCTCAGTTGATCTTTAACTTTCATAATTCAGGTTGTACTAACATCCTTACTTTTCTTTTTAGTAACCCGTTCACAATCTGGATTTGCTGCGAGTGAGTTGGTGGCCAAGTTCAAGGGTAAGGGAAAGGTGGAAGGAAGCAACCTGCCCCCATCACCAAAACTAGAGGTTGGAGACAAAGTGGTGGTTAAGAGGAGGAAAACGCAAGATGTGGTTGATGTGGAGATCACGGTACCAAGTGAGGATGAACTGGAGAAGAAGGTAATGTTTAGTCTTGTGAAGGTTATTTCATGCTTTTACTTTTGGCCTCTGACTATCTTCCTAGCTACAGATTGTTGCTGCCACCAGTTTGCTGGCCAGTGAGGTCAAATTATGGAAGGATAAGGCTGAATCTTCA
Organism: Adenophora triphylla var. japonica; assembly: GCA_022495995.1. Taxonomy (NCBI): domain Eukaryota; kingdom Viridiplantae; phylum Streptophyta; class Magnoliopsida; order Asterales; family Campanulaceae; genus Adenophora; species Adenophora triphylla. The sequence continues at coordinate 789,609 of JAFEMH010000349.1, forward strand.
TTCAAAGCCAAGATGGAGGCTGAAGAAAACCTCAGGGTTGCTCTGGACATGCTGAAGAAGAAAAATGAGGAGATTGAAGCAAAGGATGATGAATGGGTGGTTAGGATGGCCGAGGCAAGTAGAAGGCACAACAAAGAGATGGAATCCCTCCGAAACGAGTTAATGGCAGAGGCTGTGAAGCCTATTTTTGAAGCAAGGATTGAAATGATCAAGGAATATCAGGTCGGGAAGCATACTGAATGGGATTTAGAGGAGGAGTATGCAGCTTTAAGGAAGATTGCAGGAGGAGAGGTTGGCGAGGTTAACTCCAAGGTGCAAGATGCAGGGAAAGTGGAGCAAGTTGGTGAGACGCAAGAGGAGAAGATAGATGCAGGTGCAGGTGAGGAATGATTTTAATTGTACCTTAAAAAAAACAATGTTTGGTTTTTTGATTTATTACTTTTAATTGAGGGGGTGTCCTCAAAGACAATTTTATGGTTTTGTTTAACTTTGATATTTTGCCTAGGGTTTTGTCCTCGCTTTTAGATGGTGGATATTTTAGGTTGTAAGGTTTTATGCATGTTCTTTTGAGCATGCTTTTGGTATTGTCCCATGTCTTGTGATGACATGGAGGATGATTTTGGACACTTTGATGAATAGGTTTAAATTTTCTTTAAATATTTTGGATTGTAAAGTAAGTAGGTTTTTGGTGTAACATGTTGGTGGTACAACCTTATAATATTTAATGAGGGGAAGAATGAATAGAAGCTTTACTCATAAAATTTTTCCTTTTTGTTCGTTGTGGTAACATGCTGGTGTTACAACCTATTTGTATCATCTTGAGTCCATAACTTTAGCTAAGTGCAAGAAGGTAATCAACATGTTCTTGACACATTGGCCCATCTACACCTTAGCAAAAGTATGAAGAGCGTGCGTCCGGGGCGAAGGTGTAGACAGCCTTAGCAATTAGAGAGGGATTGTAAGTACCCAAATCCGGATCGTCCAAATCCGTCAGAAAGTTAACCGAAATCCGTTAACTTGCCCGCTCCAGGTTAACGTAACTTCGTTAAACTCCCGTTGCTTAGTGCCAACGAGACGTCCGGGGCGCCCGTGCATCCCGACGTCGAACCGTACTTAACACGTGTCATCACACGTAAAAGTACGTCTTTCCCGAAAAAACGCACTTTTTGGCACTTTCCGGGGGCATTTCGGACATTTTCCGGACTGTTATTTTAAAAAACGGACAAAACCGGGACCGGGGAACGAACTCCCACATGGCTGGTGACTCATAGGGCACGTGGCAGCCATGCTACCTCCCTCTAGTCACTCTTCAATCACAAATCAAGGCCAAAAGACCAAAATACCCCTGATTTACAAGCCAAGTCCGGCCGGACTCCCTGTGCACATTTTCTGAAATTGCCAGTAAGTCCTTCAAATTCTCAAAATACCACAAAACCCCCTGGATTCAGGCCAAGTCCGTCCGGACTCCTACTGCATTTTTCACCTATAAATAGAAATGGCTGTCAAAGCCAAAAGAAGGAACTTTTTACCCCAAAATTCACCAAACCCCACGGCCAAACTGATTTTCACCCCTTTCGAGCTCCCGTTTTGTCTCGATTCGCGTGAAACCTTCGTATTTCGATCAAATATGCCCCTTTACACTTCGAAACAACCTTTCGAACTACTTTCCGTGTCCCGTACACACCTTCCGAGCCAAAGGAGTCGACCCTAGCCATAGGTATAACTCCCTCTCTCTAAATTTCCCATTCCATCTCGGTTTACGCGCCAGTCGCTACAACCGTTTCGAACAACATTATCAAAATGTAGACGCCTCCGTCTAACGGGGTCCGATACGTTTTAGCCCCTCGATCCTCTTCTCTTTCCGTAAGAGAAGTAATCACGGGTTAAAACGGCGTTCCGACCCCGTTCCGTTTACTTTCTGTCATTTACCAATTCCGGATCGATCGATCCGTTGATCGTCATTTAATTTCTGTCATTTACAAATCCGAGCCGATTGGCCTCGTTGATCGTCATTTACAATTCCGAGCCGATTGGCCTCGTTGATCGTCATTTACGATTTCAGATCGTTTGATTCCGTTGACACTGCTTTAAATACTGTCATTTACAAGTCCGTCCCGTTTGGATCGTGATAGTATTTACTTTTCAAAGTCCGAGTCGCAACCCGATTCGTTGATCGCATATCATTTAATACGCATTTTTCCCATAAAAATCGTTAACAATGTAATGCCCGATTCAAAACCGGAGTTCGTCCGTCGAACTCTCTTTCAAAAACGCGACATGACGTTTGGCCTCCAAACGCTCATCTTCAAACTAAAAGCCGCCATTTGACACTCAAAATCATTTAATACGCATTTTTCCCGTAAAAATCGTTAACAATGACTCGCACGGTTCAAAATCGACGTTTGCCACGCAAACGCTCATTTCAAACTCAAAACCGACGTTTGCCACGCAAACGCTCATTTCAAACTCAAAATCGACGTTTGCCATGCAAACGCTCATTTCAAACTCAAAACCGACGTTTGTCATTCAAACGCTCGTCTTTTCAAACAAAGTCACCTAATCAACGTTTGACATTCAAACCAAGATTAAGCTTGTCATTCAAGCCCCATTTCAAAAAAACACACACACACACACACATTTTCGAGAAAGGTAGAAAGACTCGTCATGCGAGGCGTTTCGGGCGATCTCGTAATACTCTACCCGAAACGTAACGTGACCTCCGAACCTAACAATCTCTGGTACTAAAAAAGATTTTTACTCGTTTTTGCTACCAATAAAAATGATCCCCCATTTTCAAAGCTTTTTCCCAAGTTTTTGCTACCAATAAAAACGACACCATTTTCAATAGCCGTTTCTCAACGTTTGGGCTCAAAATACAAAAACCGCGTGGCGACTCCTCATTTTTCCTTCCCATGAAGCGAGGTCTCAGACACCAACCCTCCGCGAAAGACAACAGCCTTCGCTCGCGCGAATCCCGGGTAATTTCAGTTGGCGACTCCGCTGGGGACAAAGATACTTTTTTCAAAACTACCGTTGTTTTCTAAAAAGCCTTCCGTGGGTCAAACTTTCGTTTACCCTTCCTCGTTTTCGTGTGTGTGAGTTCCTTTAAACCTCGAACGGTTTTTTTTCGAAAGGCATTACATTGTCAACTTTTCAAAATCTTACCATGATTGTGCATCCCCATTCATGCTTGATTTTCATCGCTGTCTTTTGAACTGTGCATCATAAATTCTTTAAGACACATTCTGAAAAAAATCTCTGTTTTACTCAGAAAAAGAATTTTAGTGACCGCACACTATGCGCACTTGCTGCCTCGGAACACCGCACTTCACGTGCACTTGCCGCCTCGGTACACTGCACACTACAACCCCTAACCCGGGATGGCCTTATCAATTGCACTCCGATTGGTCTGCCAGACACCTTTCGGGGGCGCACGGGGTCGTCCCAAACATCCCATCCTAGCCCGTGTAAGCCATGCACTCTTTGTGTCACACTTTGTCCAAGACCCCGGTTGGTTTTTGGCTTAGCTCGTGTCATAAAGCCTAAGTGTATGTTTTTTTTTACGCCGGGCCCCGCTTCGAGTCAAGCTCGAGAGTTTGAGACCAAAGGTCATTCCTGACCCGAAGTCTCACGCTCTTCAGCCTTGACTTTGACGCGGAGCTCTGCCGAAAAATATACTCGAAGGTTCAATGTGACGCCGTGTCACCAAACCTCTTCGTATGTACTGTGCCAGCCACAACTTGGCCAACGCTAAAAAGCTAAGGTCTCTCGCACAAGCGAGTCAGGAGAGGTCATGCCCAAATTTTGGCACGATCCCCGCCTTAACTTAAGGACGTTGACTTCGACTGTGGCCCGTACGTCACACACGTTGAAAGTTTGCGTGATCAGCTAGCCTTAAGTTCATTTTTTCCTTTGTCGGTGGAACTCGCTTGCCTTATCAGACCTCGCTCGGGATAGTCCGTCCTGAGAAAGATGATCTACAATGGAAACGAGGGGCTTATAAGCGTAGTGACGAGATCCACTGATTAGAGCTCTAGGATTAGTTACGAAAAAGAAGACCCGCTCTTTTCCAACCGATTAGGACTCTGAGAAAACGCGCTTTAAGTAAACATTAATCGGTAACTGCACATTGCACAAGCCCGAAAACCTTGAGCCAAATACCCTTTTCCGAAGCCTAAACCCTTCCTTTCGTTCCCTGCGGCTTGAAGAAAGTGGTTGAATTTCCGGGTTAGCGCCTTGCCCAGGATCACCCAGATTACGAGCGGCGTCAGCAGTTCTTCGGTTCCCCTCGGTTCCCTCGGCCCGAATTTCCGACATGTCTAGCTCACTGAGGAATCGTGACGGAAGGACCCCCGCCACCGGCAACATGTGATATGACATTGGAAGAAGCCATCCGGGCTTGTGAGGTTCACAAGAGGCGTAAAGAAGATCAGCAGAATTTCGTGGTACAGCTTACGAATGAGCGTGGTATAGCAGCCTATCCCCAGTCAGACGGTACTTTTGTCTGGTCGAGGATGACGATTCCCGAAACCGAGTTCACCAAACCTTCAACCAGGTTCCTCCTCCGCCAACTTACTGGATGCCTTCCAACCAAGGAAACAGTACCTAGGCTCCATGTTGCCACCTCTCAGGCAACCCTTTGTCATTTTTGGTCACCGTGCTACTCCTATCACTCAATATCACCAGCGCGCATTTGGACCATCTCAGATGCCAATATTCCTCAATACCCTCCCGGGTTCGTCCCGTTGCCTATACACGAATCTCTAAACACCGGACAAACCCCGATACAGTTCGAAAAGGCTCCCATATATCCACATATATCAAGCCTTCCACCTCCAATCACTATCGCTCACGTGGTAGCGCCGGCGCCGAGCCTCACAGCCCACCGCTGGACCCAACCTTAGCCTGGATGGTCTAGCGTATGAAAGACCCGGAAAGCCACCATGAGCAGCCTCAAAGCAGAAACGCTCAAATCCACGCATCCGGAATGGTCACGCCTCCCCGCCAAGTTCGTAATGCCTGAGATGGACCGATTCGACGGAACCGAATGTCCTCAAACGCACGTCGATACCTACGTTCTCGGCATGAGAGCAAAAGGAGCAACCCTCTAGCAAATGGCCGACCACTTCCAAAGATACGCTCAAAAGTTTAGCGTTATGATGGTTTCGAGGGTCAAGCTCGCGGATCACCACACTGGGAACGAGATCGGTAACATCTTCTGGAACGGCACCGATCCAACCTAGAGTGGGAAACAAGTCGTGAGGACTTAATCACCACCGAGCGTAAAGCGGATGAAAGTGTTGGGGAATTCTACAAGAGGTGGAGCCGGAAACTCTCCGAGATCATGGAGCCACTCTCCAAAGATGAACATACGCAGATCTTCAAGTCCCGCTTAAGACCGTCCATCGAACTCTCATCGATCATCATTTCTTCCTGCATCTCCAGCCATGGTCAATGCCGGCTCACAGATTCGAGAAGGATCTCAAGGAAAAATTGGCTACCGCATGCCCATACGTATACCGCTCAGCTAGCTTGCATTCAATCCCGCACCGGCCCCGGCAAAGGAAAGATACGTCTGTCGGCTACATCCATCGTGGACAACAGTCGGAGTAACGAAACCCGATCCCCACAAAGCAACAATTCTACTCGAAGCGGCTGCAGTACAGCCGACAAGTTGGACATGCCACCAGGCAAGATGCTTTGGAAGGGTTAATCAAGGAGGGTCTCCTTAAACTCCGTTGCCAGATTACAAACCCAAGAATCCCGTAGCGATGCGGACAAGAGCAAATCTTGCGCCTTCCATCGATTATCACGGCCATACCACGACAACGGCTGTTTGGGGTTTACGATACGAAATCTGAGAACTTGATAGAAGAAGGCAAGTTGGAGCGCCCAGGTGGGCTTAATACGGTCGGAAATCCTTTTTAGAACAATAACGACGTGAATTCCATTGAGTGGGTGCCCAAGAAGATGGCCACAGAACCGGTTTCTCCGCCTCTTTCACTGGATCCTCCTCTAATGTCCACATCGGCTACGATGTTTGCGATCGCTCCGCTTTGCACTGGAGTACGAGTCCCAGAAACGGTCCCGGAGCAATCCTCCGAGAAAACAAAGAAGAAATTCTCTCAACGGCAATCGAGAGAAAGATATGAAGCCGGGGACACCCGGTGTAGGTACGCTCGGAGAACCTTCCGGGAGGTTCGACTACTACGTCTTGTACTCACGGCCAGTCCTCCTTGCCTCCCGGGCCATGCGGCTTTAGAGCAAACGGGGGTGGGAAAGCCGAAAAGTCCAGCGAAACAAAGAATTCCAGACCACAGGACAGGAATACCTCGAGATCTTGGTAATCTACTTGCGATTGAAGCCTAATCCCCGCGGGATCGGCCAAGATTCAATTTGTCCGGCTTAGAGCTCGGACCGGTAAAGGAAGATCAAAGTCGGCTTGGCACTCGCACTCGATCAATGTGCTAACCAAGGGGCGGCAACCGCCACAAGCGGCCTCAACACAAATCCAGAGGTTCCAAGCCAAGGCTTTACCTCGCAAGAGGAAGACGAGGAAATGGATGGCTGGATGACTCTCCTTCTACGGATAGAGACGAGATCTACGACTCCCGTGCGTATGGCGGTATGATCACGTTACGTGACGAAGACTTACCAAGAGATGCCTCGGGGCACAACGAAGCTTCTGCATCACTCTCGAGCTCGGCACCATAACACTCCCCGGAGTATTGGTAGGCAACGGGTCGTAGTTAACGTTCTCCCTCTCGGCATGATGCGAGCCCTCCGTATCAATGAAAGCCACTGATTCCGTCTACTCGGACTATCAAGGCCTACGACAGCTCGTCTCGTCCCATCACTGGGGACGGTGACTCTGGAACTACGGTTCGAAACCCCGAATGGTGCCCGACAAAATTCCACGTGATGGACATTCCATCCGAGTTCACAACTCTTTTGGGACGCCCTTGGCTACACCACATGAAAGCCATAGCTTCCACTCTCCATCGGTGTGTTAAGTTCATTAACCGGCGGGGAGATCTCGAAGTCATCCAGGGGATAGTTTCCTCATAGGAAACGAAGCCAGGGAGACAATAGCCAGCGTGTCAGCTCGGGCATGGGTTACCTCCTTCGAATCAACCAAGGGACTATCGGGGAAAATCTCATCGAGAATCCCTCGAGTCGGGAGATGCTAACTATGTAAATGTACTCGAGCGGGCGGACCACGAGCGGTCAGATACATCAAGTTCTCTTGTCGTTTCCAACATTTGGAGGCGGGTGGAAGGAAACGGCGAATATCGCCATGATGCGGGCACATAAACCCCCGATCTCCAATCGGAGATTCGTCGACATTCTCCAAACCAACTCTCGGCCCCGCCAGTGAAGAGATCTTTGTGATAAAGGTCAGCAAGCACCGTCATTCTCGTTTTGAATGCATGGAAGTTGTATGGGATGTCCTCCACGAGGAACGACCCATTTGCACCCCTCTTCTCCAACGAAGAGCATGATGTTTTCCTAGCTGCTCGGCAACGCAACCGGACGCAATACGTCCCTACGTTTGGATTGAACCGTCGAGATGACGATGAATCGGGACTCTCCGGAGTCGAGGACGCGCGGGCCGCGGGCGAGACCTCTGCATTCACATGCTCGGTTTTGAGGACGGAACTCCTTCCGATCGGGTCACCTACGACCAAGGTTCCAATACCATGGAAATTGTCAAGCTCAACGTCCGGATGCGGCGGCTATCCGACAATTGGAAGCAAGCCTGGTTCACACGACGAAGAATCCCTCGATCAAGTGGATAACGACGACTTCGTCAACATCATCTATTCCGAATATCGATGATACCAAGGATCCGGTCCTTATCGTCGGTCTGCAATACCAAAGTCACCCTCGGCGATTGCTGCTCATGGTAAACGAGGCTTTGGCCAAGCGAGCTCGAGCTCATCGCTACTTCAGTACCGGCCCAGGTGGCAGCCGGCACGTGCGGAGTCGGTCAAGCTTATACCCTCAAGCGCCGCCAAGGCCAGGGCAACGGCGAAGGAGACCAAGCTCCTCGCTCTGCTACGAGTCGAGATCAACCTCGGGAACGCTTGGCGGCCACCCGAAAACATACGCGAAAGTCTTCCCCGCAAGGCGAGTCGGCTTCAGACATAGGAAATGACCACCTCGGCATCAACATGCTCCGGTTCGATTCTACTCCCAGCCGTCACGGCCCCGGTTCGAGACATCACGCGATCGTACTAGCTACGATAGACTTGGCGATCGAGGCGAGATCACGAGGCTGTCAACATTGCAGAATTCAATACCCCAGTGGGAGTCAATCAAACGAAATATGGGCAAATTTCTTGGTAATCGAGATCAAGGAAGGCCGCATGGAATGTCCCGATCCGTCTTCCTTCGTCAACGTAATCTAAGTGTTTCGCCATTCGGCGATTTGAATGTAATCACGGTTACGGACACTAGTCGAGATGATGCGCACCTACGGAGCTGCTTAGCTCTCGCAAGGAAAGCCCTCATGGAACTAGCCGCTCAAGAAAGTCGTCTTTGGGACGAAGACCAAGCTCGAAAGACCTACGGGGACCGAGCCCTTAAAGTGTCACGAGCGGCTTCGAGACGAAAGCTAGAGCCCACTCTAGACCAGTTCGACCTCAAAGGTTTTGCTCATGGCAACTTCCAGGACTACCGTCTGTTCTCATCCAACCCCCTGCACGCCGGGCGAGGTGGTCAACGGTCCCGATGACCTAGGAGATGGAACGACACGGCATAACGAATCCCAGCGCTTACCTTCCCGGGGAAAGCAAGTTCTCTATGAAAGCGGCGACGAAGACGATGAAACCATTCTCTTCCAAGTCGGGCATGAAGTCAACAAAGCAGGACTCCCGAGGTCACAGGAGGATGGGAACGGATCATTTCCGCACTCAAATTGAAAGGCCAACTCGGGGAGGAAGGTCTATTTAAAAACAAGAGGAAGATGGAAATTCATCTCGAGCAACTACTCGGGAAATTCCACGGATCGAGGCATTCGTTTACGAAGCGATCAGCGGGGCGACAACCGAGTCACATGGGCGAGATGTTCGGGAAGCCCGTGTACTCACCTTCCGAGCATACCCGCCACTCGAGATAAAAGCAAAGGAGAAAACTCTCCCCGATGGAGGTTTACCTAGGCGCCGCACGCGGTTCAAGAAGCATGGGCTATTCTCACATGGGAAGAAACGCGAGGCGCTAACTCTCGGCGCGAGGCTCATTGCAAGAAGGTTGATCTACAGGCCCGAGGCGGAGGAAAACTAGCAAACCACGAGTATCGCCGGACCCAACTCCAGGAATGCCTGAGTATGCTCGGCAAGAAGGAAAGGAACGCGATATACCGTGAAGAGATCAAGGAGACCGTTCGCTTGAGCCGAGAACTCTCCAACCTCCCTCGGAGGGTCGGCAACGCACGGTTCGGTTCGGGCAACCCTTTGTTGTGCACGACATTCGAACAAGCTGCGTCAAGCGTAGGCTACCTCCCGCGAGAGGCACCTAAGCCGGTATCACAGGACGAGAATCCGTCAAGGCTGCCCGAAGCTTCGGGAATTCATCACTTTGATCCCGATGAGTTGAGGGAAGACATATGGCCCTATGCTACGAGGAATCCTCCTCTAACTATGGCTCAACTCGGGCGGCTGTTCGAAGGGACCAAACGATGTCGGCGTTCTAACCCGTCGGGTCAAATCCATGCATTACCACCTAAGGCCACCCAAAAAGCACAACGGGCGAAGGCTGCAACCCGGCCGGCCCGAAGACGCAAATTCCTTGAAAGAGGACCCGATCCTCACTCGGCTCAAGCGAGACTCGGGCGAACATTTCCCTTTGGTCTCTGCTCACCTCTTCATATCCTCACAAGCTCAAGCTAGAGGAAAGCTGGCCCGTACCATGGTCCCCGTGGGCCATGACCCCGGATGAAGTCATTCGGATGATCGGCAACATCCACTATGGCAACATTATCACCTTCACGATTTGGACCTTCCAAAATTTGGGGGCGATCACAATGAGCCGCTCTACATCACAGTCAGTTTAGGACGAGCGTCGCCTTCCCGCGTGTTGGTAGACGGAGGTTGGAATGAATGTCTTGCCCGCCAAGATGATGGACTGCTTGACATTAAGCCCTTGAGATCTAAAGCCTTCGGTCCACACTATCAAGGCCTATGACTCTACTTCCCGTCTGGTTCTCGGGGTTGCTACTCTTAACATACGGTTCGGCAAGCGGATGATCCCCACCGAATTCCAAGTGTTGGACATTCCAATCACTTTCACACGGCCATCTGGGCGTCCCTGGCTGCATCAAATCAATGGCGTGGCATCCACCCTTCATCGGTGCCTCAAGTTCATGCAAGGCAACGAGCTAACCACGGTCTACGGCGACGGCGTCACCGAGGGACCCGGCACCAACGACATTCCGGTGTTAGAAATCAAGCATAATGACGACATGCCATTAAGCTTGGATTCACTGCGGAGACCTCCAAGATCCAAATATGCAACGTGGACCTTCCACTGTCTCACGACCATATTCCTCCCTGCCATGAGGATGATGAAACTCATGAACTTCATCCCGGGGCGGGGCTCGGCAAAGAGGCGCAAGGCCCGACACCAAGTCATTGAAGTCAAGGACCACACCACGGTCCGGGGCTTGGCTACGTGCCAACACCGGTGACATCAAGGAAGACAAAGGCTCGCCCGCACGCAGGCGGCGGCCCGCAAAAGGGGAACCTCAGACGGCACACCCAACCTCAGAGCCTTACGGCTTTGACCTCGCTCATTACTTTAAGGGAACCAACGGCGGGCGAGGGGACCGGCAGCGGAACCGGCGCGGGCGAGGGGACCGACGGCGGAGACGGGGGAACTGAGGGCCCGGTGGAGCTGATGAAGATGAGAAAGAAGCGGGGATAGTCGGCACAAAGACTACGGGAAGAATCGAACGGCTAGCACGGGACCTCAGCGTTTGAGAGGACTCAAGCTAATCCGATAAGGAGCGTTCCTCGACATCACAGCCTCTACCTAGACCAAGCGCCACCACGGTCCAGTGCAGTACACATTCAAGGGAATCCCGGACTTGGAGGAGCAACTCAAGGTACTCTCCATGGGAAACAGGCGTTCGGATCGGCCAGAGGCCACATTCGAGACGGTAAGTCCAAAGCGAAGGAACCGGAATTCATAGAAGACGCTCTCGGTGGACCGGCTCTACTGAGTCTTTTTGAAGAAGTCATGGAGTTGCCAAACTTGATCGGCGGGGCTCAGACAATAACATGATTGCCATGATTGGGACAGCGAAGCCAAGCCTCTCGATCCACGCACCCTCGTCGAAGCATCAGCCAATGCCGGCTGAAGAATTGGGTAACTTTCACCGGACCGAGGGCAAGCCGAGCGGAGGTGGAAGACAAGGCGGGCCCGCACCCACATCTCCCGAAACCCGGTCTCAAACCCTCTGAGTCAGTCCTTGTCAGAGTCCAGTCCTCTGAGTCATCCAACGGCCTTACGCAAGAGGACCATGATAATGTAGCCAATCATGTATTTCCGTTTTCGTTTAATGAAAAGTCTGACCTTTCGGAGTATCCTCTCATTGCCACTTTAACAACTTATAAGTTAACAAACAACTTAAAAGACGTTAATAACTCAATTGATAAAGAAGCAGACACATTAAACGAACAATACATTAAGGAAGTTCTCGAGCGTGTAGTTGACCAAGAGGACAATCGGGCCCAAGCTGCCGAAGAGGTTATGACCAAAGTGAACTGGGGTCGGTGCAAGAGCCTAAAGAGACACAAGTGGGCGGTTTCTTCGCCGATGCGAGAAAAGAAGCCACGATAAGCCTCCTCAGGGAGTATGTTGACGTGTTCGCTGGTCATACCGGGACATGCCGGGACTCGATCCCTCAATCGTGGAGCACGAGAATTCCCCTGGATCCCGAATCCAAGCACATCAAACGAAGGCTGCGCAAGATCAAGCCCAGAGTGGTCCTTGCAAGTAAAAGAAGAGATTGAGAAAATGCTCAGAGTTGGTTTCATCGAGTGATTGAGTACCCGACTTGGCTCTCCAACATCGTGACGGTCACCAAGGCCAATGGAAAGGTCGGATCTTTGTGTGGATTTCGGGATCTCAACAAGGCCAGCCCTAAAGATGATTTCCCATTGCCTAACATCGACATCTTTGGTCGACACCACGGCAAATTTCAAGTAAAGTCCTTCGTGGACGGGTTCGTGGATACAACCAGATCAAAATGTCCGAGGAGGATCAAGCCAAGAGCGCCTTCACCACTCGTAGGGACATGCTTGTTACACGGTCATGCCGTTCGGTGCGAAGAAACGCTGGGGCTACTTACCCAGTGAGCTGCAACGCCCCTCTTCCATGACATGATTCACAAAGAAATCGAAGTATATGTCGACGACATGATCATCCACTCCAGGGGATCGGACATGCGGCACATGACGGATGCGAGAAAGTTCTTCAACGGACTCGAAAAGCACTCCATGAGGCTAAACCGGCAAAGTGCACCTTCGGCGTCAAGCGCGGCAAGGTCTTGGGGTACATGGTTACGAAAAGAGGTATCGAAGCCGATCCCAAGAAAATCAAGGCCATCATCGACATGAAGCCGCCTCAAACCACGACAGTGAAGAGCTTCATGGGAAGACTTCGTACATCGGTCGCTTCATCAACCGGTTGACATCTCTCTGCGAGCCCATGTTCAAACTGGGATGAAAAAGAATGCCGACATCAAATGGGACTCCAGAGTGCCAAACGGCTTTTGAGAAGATCAAGACCTACTTGGTGAATCCCCCAATTACGTGCCCGCCACATGAAGACAAGCCACTACTCACTGTATCGACGTGATGAGACACGTCAATCGGAGCAATGCTTTGGCACAAGAGCGAAAGATTCCAAGGTTGAGCATGCAATCTACTTCGTAAGCCGGAAGCTTCAAGGAAGTGAACTCGGCTACTCGGCATCGGAAAACTTGTACCGCCTTGGTATGGGTAGTCGGAAGCGGAAACACTACATGCGGTCGCATTCGGTGCTCTGGTCTCCAAAGTGGACCCCGTCAGATATCTCTTTGACAAGCCGTCCACACTGTCGATGCGGCTAGCCAAGTGGTCATTCTTCTGGCTGAGTTCGACATCAAGTACATGGTCGAGAAAATCAACAAAGGGTAGAGTCATGGCGGATCGGTGGCCGACTTCCCGGCAGTGAACCTAAGGGTCACGATCCGCAATTTCAGGACGACGGAATCTTTTCACTTGACAGGCGCAAACCGGCAACTCTTCTTCGATGGGGCAGCCAACAAGAAGGGGAATGGCATTGGAATGCTCCTTGTCGATCCCAGGGCGAGCATACTCCCATAGCCCATCAAGCTAAATTTTGAAACAACCAACAATGCGGCGAGAATACGAAGCTGTGCGGCGAGTTTGGAAGCCGCCCTCGGCGCAACATCTCGGAAGCTTGATGTATATGGAGACTCGGCATTGATCATCAATCAAGTGTCCAACAAATGGAAGATGGTAGATTCGGCCTTGAAGTACCACGCGTACATGGGAGGAGCTCATTGCTCGGTTCAAGGACATCTCTTTTCACTATTTGCCAAGAGACGAGGAACCGCTTCGCGGACGCCACAGCAACCCTCGCCTCTCTTGTCGAAATTCCCGATGGGAAAGCGGTAAAACCCCTCGAGAATAGGCGGACGGGAAACACCCGCCTATTCTTTGTGAGATCGAAAAAGAAAAAGAAACGATCGACGAACCACTGGTACAATCATATTTACCGGTACCTCCAAAGCGGAGAAGCTTCCTTCACAAATGAAGATGGAAAATACAAAGAAGGGATCAAAGCCAAAAACATGATGGCATTAAAATGCCTGGCATCCCATTTCGTCATTAAGGGGTATGTTGTACAAGAAGCGCCACGAAGGGCCACTCCTTCGGTGTGTAAACAAAGAAAAAGCCGGCGAGCTAATGAACGAAGTTCACAACGGAACCTGCGGTCCGCACATGAACGCCCGAGCATTGACACGAGATCATTCTCCGTATGGGATACTATTGGATATCAATGGAAGCTTGGCATCCATCCGGTTCGTCAGAAGGCTGCGACAAATGTCAACGGTTCTCGACCTCAATCACATTCCTCCTCATGAACTCTATTGCATGACTACACCATGGCCTTTCGCCACATGGGAATCGACGTCATCGGCAAGATCACTCCTCCCGGGGAGCAATGGTCACGAGTTCATTTTAGTCGCGATCGACTACTTCACCAAATGGGTAGAAGCCGAGATCGTACAAGGTCTTGAATTCTAAGAAAGGTGGCCGAGTTCATCCAGAGAGAACATCATGTGCCGATACGGAGTGCCCAACGAGATCATCTCAGAGCAATGGGACTCACTTTGAAGGAGATTGTGACCAACTTCGGCCGAATTCGAGTCACACGTCACAAGTCTTCTCCTTACGGACCACAAACCAATGGTGCGGTAGAGGCGGCCAACAAGACTCTCGCCATGATAATCGAGAAAGATGACCACCGAGGTCGGGAGCGGCCGAAAAGCTACATTTAGCCCTGCAGGGATACCGAACATCGATCGGAACCGCCACGGGGAGACTCCGTTCGCGCTTACCTACGGAATGGAAGCGATGTTGCCCGTGGAATTGGAAATTCCATCCCTCAGGAGTCCTCTTGGAAAACGGGATCAATGAAGTCGAATGGCTACGAGCCGTCACGACGAACTTGCTCTACTCGACGAGCGCGGATTGAAAGCCATGGAACACACTCGAGCCTACCGGAGCGAGAATGGCACGAGCATTCGACAAGAAAGTCAAGATCCGAGACATCAGAGAAGGCGACTTGGTGCTAAAGGAAAAGCCTCCTACGCAGAACAATCCCCTCGGAAAGTGGGAGCCTACCTGGATAAGACCGTTCGTGGTACAAAGAATCTTCTCCGGAGGAGCCATGAAGCTAGAAGACTTGGATGGAAACCCTTTCGTTAACCCCGTGAATGGAAGCAAGCTCTGCAGATACTTCGTTTGAGGAAGAGCATGAGTCAACTCACCTTCCCCATACACCGTCTTCTCAGTAAAATTAAAGTGCTAAAAGAGTAATACCCAACTGGATACATTCCCGCTAATGATCCGGGTAAAAAAGCAGTCGCACTTCTTTTGTCTTTGTTTTTCTCAAATTCACCTAAAGTGTCGAACTACGGTGACCTGAGCCCCTTAGTCCAATTGTAAAAGGGGAACGTAGGCAGCCATCATTGGTTCGGTCTAAAAAACAAAAAAAAAATATACAATAAGCATCAATTGCTTGTGTTTCAAAAAACTCTGTTCATTTAACCTACAAATTCATAACGGTTAAAACATTCTTTGATGAGTTCAAGCACGGTCAACTCTTGACTCGCTACACGCTAGCAAAACTACAATAAAACATTAATCAATTAATGAGTCTGCAATGACAATGGGTGGATACTACGGGCGGCAAGGTCAACCTAGTTTCCCGTACTAGGTCCTTCATCCTTCTTCCCTTCCCTTTTCCCTGGCGAGTGTTCTTCACCTTCGTAGGAAATATTCCGATAGGCCTTCTACTGGCTCGGGGACTCTTCCGATGCCTCCGTCAAGCTGTGGCTGTCAGCGGCGACCCTTTCTCTAGCTCTGTCTCGAGCCGCCTCGCTTGAGCCATCATCACGGTGCTTTGATTGGCCTCCCGATCGGCACTTGTCTCATAATCGGCCATGGCATCGCCGTCACGATTCAGGGGTTAGCCACTTGCTTCGGCCCTCCTCAAGGTCGAGCTGTCCGGGTGATCGGCACCAGGCGGCTCACTCCGTCTCCACAAGATAGCCATACTGTGTCTCCCCTATACACTCTTCGTACCGGTTCGAATCTTTGCGTCGACAAACAGTGCCCTCTCTCGGTGAAAGAGAACCACAGCGGGAAAGGACGTGTATTGCCACCACCGGGTGATCGGCAATAGCGTCGAAGGATCTTCCATCCGCAAAGATCCCACCTCAAAGGTAGCGGCATAACTCGGATCGATCGGTGGCACTGCTCCGGCCCGTCTTGTCGCGAGAACCAATGATGGAATATAGAAAGACGTGCGAGACGGCCCAGGCACTCGACAACCAACGGACCCTCTGGTGGTCCGACAAGTCTGTAACTTCCAATGGGGAACCCACCATCGCAAGTGATGCGTGCGAGTCGGCCATCCGAGATCCGGCTCGGCTGATCGCCCCCTATCACCGAGAGGACGTCGAGAGAAAGACCAAGCGTCACAAGACATTGGCACCTCGAGGCATCATCTGCGGCCTCTCCCTCGGCCACATGGTAAGCATAGCGGGACTCCCTCCCCACATGTATCGGCTCCGGTCGCCATCCGACCTATGCCCGGGAATGTCTCGCCCAAGACCGGCGGCACGATGTCTCCCCCACTCCGGCCTTTGCCTCACCGGGTCCGGGACCTTTGTGATGGCACACACCCGAAGACGTGAATGTGAACGAGTAGCAATCGCGCCTGAGCAAACGCGTCCCACGAAAGACGCTCCCCTCGGCTCAGGCAAATCTTTCGGGCGGTCCCGAAATGTCAACATAATCGGTATCTGTATCGGCATCCCGTATGCTTCTCCGGCCGAGATACCAAGCAAAGACACTAGCTTCTCAACGGTGGCCGTACCACCGGCATATGGAAGAACTAGGCATTCCGTCTCGGGTCCTCCCAGAATGGCGGAAATCTTCAAGCGTAGGAGTGACTTCGTTGTACGAAAAGGCATGTACACATTCCTCCGTACGTCCCAGGAGCGGAGACGCGGCTCTCGAAAGATCCCAATCTGGCATGAGCTCCTTCAAAGCCCAAGCAGATTTAATCCCGTAACGACCTTGAAAAACCCTTTGTTACGCCTCGTGTGGTTCCGTACCCACGACTGAAAGTTGTCCAAATATCGCTCTTGCATCCGAGACGATAACTTGGGGAAGGGAGCCATGAAAAATGAAGGGAACCTTGTAAGTTTGAGAGAATTCAGCCAGAATGATAAAAAACTATGCGCAGTTTCTTAAACAATTGCAAAGCTGAAACTGCAATTTAAAGAATCTGGAAATTCATTCCAAGTCCGGCCGGACTCCTCTGCGTATTGACATGGTCAACTCTGCGGCCATTGCCCCTAAATTGGAAACATTTCCAAACAACTCCCTGTTCATCCTTATGAAACCTGCGTCTTTGCCCATGGTTTCATTCAACCAATATCAATATCCCTTGCCCAGGGCTTGTGCAACGGTGCAAATAATTAATAATTAGTGCATATAGGCTTAAATTTTGACCCGTTCAATTTTTAATGCATTTCTCATTTTATTTATTTTTGATTAACCTACTTCCTTATTTGCCAAAAATAACGAAGGTGATCACGAGAATAAATATGCGAAATACGAGTTCGCCCACGGGCGCCTTTTTGCAAATACGGTTCAAATCAAATTGTTCCTGACAAATACATGCATTTTGTCTAAACAAAGCGTAAAAAAAAAGAGGACTACTACGAGTCTGCTCGTCATCAGAGCACTCGGCGTCTTGCTCAGCCATTGCCTAGGATCCGTCGCAAACAAGAACTCGCCAAATTCCTCCCGGTAGGGAATATGCAAAAGGCCTCCTCGGCGTATGCGAACTCGAAGACTCCCCCTCTCGCGCCCCGAGTGCGCGAGAAGAAGGAGCTCCCAAATCCGGCCGTTCCGCCGCGAGCGCCGAACCCCTGTGCAAAGTCCTCCCCACCAGCTGTGGGAGCAGGCGAACCTCTCGGCCTAGACGGACCCCGCTCACGGACATCCACGCTCCTCCGGGAACTGCACCGCATGAACTCCACGAGCCTCCTAGCGTAGGCGGCCCACCCGTCCACCAGCCTCATGGCGTCGTTATGCATACGGCCCGGACACACTGCGGAGCCCGGGGAAAGTCGTCAAAAGACAAGCAGAAAGTACAGATGCAACATTTGCAGAATGCTACTATCAAATGCAGAAAACAAAAAAGAAAGATGCTCACCGAGCATTGGGGTCAGCCCTGTATCGTGGTCTCGGCTCAGCCGGGAGCGGGATCACCAGTCGCCTACGCGAACCATCCAGCACCTCGTACGCCAACCTAGCGCGTGGGACCGGGAGATCTCGGGGACGTCCTGGGACCTCGCCCTCCCTATGCTGCACCTGAGGGCTCCTCATCCTCATCCTCAAGAAAGTATCATAGTCGGCCCCCGCTATGATGTACTCGGTATAGAACACGCCCTGTATGTACCTCTCCGGCTCATCCGTCGACATCTCCCGGGGATGCTTTGCATGTGCATAGGAGGATCCACCGGCACCAAGGAATGGACCCCCGAGCCTATCTTTGACGGGTCAACCGCTCCCCAGATACATAACGTCGCAATGAAGTCCCACCGGGAGCCTCCTCGCCACATCACCTCGCTAGCGGCACGAACCACGCCATAGTGGGAACCTACTCCACCGGGTCAGCCAGATCCTCTCGGAGAACTCCCGGTTCGGTGCAGAGACACCTCCTCGTATGACACTCGAGTGCCAACTCTCGACGAGACCGCCCTCTTCGCTTTCTTACGCTAAACCGGCATGGCGGGGAACGAGGGAGTCGATGCGCCTCCTTAATGTCCCAATCCTGCGGGCGAACACCTCGTAGCACCGGACACATCAAAGAGAATGGAGAGTTATGTCGGCTACAACGGATACATACGAGTACATGAAAGAGGCAAGGAAGAGAAAAAGACGTAAACTTACATCCAAGACGGGCGTGAAGCGGCTAAAGGAGTACTCCTCTCCCCCGCGAGAACTCCTGTCCGAGGGAATGGTAGAGCTCGGCCAGTCCGGCCCTCCCCACATGCGAACCCCCTCATAGCATCCGAGATCTGTCGGCGGCCGAGCAAGGGAAGTGACGGGGATGTGTCGAAGTCGGGAACAAAGTCGGCGACAGCGCGAGCCAGAAGGAACCCTCGAGCCGGGCGCTGCGGTCATCCTCAAGGATCCATCCAAATAAGCGGCGACACCCGCCTCCCGAGATGCCTACCTCTCCATCGGCCTGTGCCGAATGCCTAAGCCCCTGGCATCGGTAATATCAAAACCCCGGCCCGAGACAAGCTGCTCCGGGGTATAACCATCAACCCACACCAGCGTGTTGCCATAAGTCGGCAACCCAGTGACAGCGGCAAAATCCGTGGGAGTCACCGTCGCCTCCCCCCATCTGAAATGGAAAGTGTGGGTCGTATCCCACCAATACTCGCTCAGAGCTACATACATGGACCTGGCCCTCGGCGTATCGGCTATCGCAGCTACCGCACTGATGAACCCAGCCAGTCCGGAGTCAAGCACCAGCTGCCGCGGACTCCTCTCTCCCTCTCGAGCTACGTCCGGGATGATCCCCCTCAATGCTCTCACTGCCTCAAAGGCACCCCGACTCTTCTGGTTGTGAGTGTCAACCTCCCTCGCCCCTGCAGGCAACAAGACAGAAGCAACATCAAGGAATGCACGAGCGCATGTCAAAAGGATGCAATGCAGATACGGTTCTCATTCATTTCATACATATGTTTCCATCATTTCGAAAACTCCGTCGAATCCGGAACTTTCAAAACATTTCGAAAACTCCGTCGAATCCGGAACTTTCAAAACATTTCAAAAACTCCGTCGAATCCGGAACTTTCAAAATCTTTCGAAAACTCCGTCGAATCCGGAACTTTCAAAACATTTCGAAAACTCCGTCGAATCCGGAACTTTCAAAATCCTTCGAAAACTCCGTCGAAACCGGAACTTTCAAATTCTTTTCGAACATTTCGAAAATTTACTCCGTCCCGAATTAAAGCTACTTTAATTTTGGAAAATGCATCTGGACATGGAATTTTGCAACCAAAATTTTTATGTCATCTACCCATAGTGTCAATTGAACTACATCCTAGTCAATTTCGACAGCGATTCATGGCAAAGTCAAAAGCCCCAATTCAAGCACCAAAATCCCTAAGTAAATTCCTAAACAAATTTCTAACATTTAAAGAATGCACATTCTTAAAATTAATGGAATTTGTAGGAAGCTTACTTGTCTTTCGATCCCTCCCTTGGAGTTGTGTCTATCCATAGCCGGGTAAAACTCCGCCGGATTCAATGGATGAACAATGGTTCGAATGGTCCGAACCAACCGTGTTCTTTCGTCATCGGTCCTTCCATGACGACCCATCGGTTCCCATTCACCTTCCATAGCGATTTTCCTTCACAAATTCGAGCAAACCTTGCAATTTGGGGTGGAAATTTTTCTCTCCTCTCTCTCTCTCTCGTCGGAAAATATGGAGGAAGGGGTATGGTTTGCGTCGGACTTGGAGCTGATTTGAATTTGGTCAAATTCAGTCCAAGTCCGGCCGAACTCCTGCTGCAATTTAAAAAGATTCCTTCCATTTTAGTCCCTCATTTTCTGGCAATTCCAATTTTACTCCTTTTGGCCCCCAAAAGTGTAAAATTTCTTCCCAGTTAGTTTTCACTAACGCCCGTCTCCAGACGTTAAATTCCCAGTTAGTTTTCACTAACGCCCGTCTCCAGACGTTAAATTCCCAGTTAGTTTTCACTATCGCTCGTCTCCAGACGTTAAATTCCCAGTTAGTTTTCACTAACGCCCGTCTCCAGACGTTAAATTCCAAGTTAGTTTTCACTAACGCCTGTCTCAAGACGTTAAATTCAATCCCAGTTGACGTTTGACAGTCAAACGCTCAATCCTGTCTCCGGACATTCCAGTTACATTTCCGTCTCCAGACGTTAAATTTTATCCCCAGTGGACGTTTGACATTCAAACGCTCAATCATGCCTCCGGACATTCCAGTTGCATTTCCGTCTCCCGACGTTAAAATGTCCAGTGGTTTTCACCATCGTTCACTTCCCTGGCCGCCAGTCGTAAGCCCGATCGTCCCACTGCGGCGGCGTATAATAAGCCCACACAACAATCCCTCTTCGGCCATCAAAGGTAAGCGAATGCTCATCCCAGCAGGATTCCAAAAGAAGAAGCGTCGATCCTTCCCGAGTTGTTAATAACGCCGGTTTAACACAACCGTTTCCCATCATTGCCGCCCTATCCCCGGCGAGGATAAAAGCGCGGCAAGGCAATAAGCCCAATACCCAAGGCACGGCCGCTTTCATATCTAGATAAACGTATCCTCGCAACTCCGGTTTGAGCGCCGCGTACAATCCTCGTGCCGGCAACTCCGGTTTGAGGCGCCACACGCCCTCGTCAGCTCTAACAACTCCGGTTTGAGGCGCCACACGTCCTCGTCAGTATCAGTAACTCCGGTTTGAGGCGCCACATGCCCTCGTCAGTATCAGCAACTCCGGTTTGAGGCGCCACACGCCTCGTCGGCTCAGCAACTCCGGTTTGGCGCCACACGCCCTCGTCGTGCTCAGCGGCAACTCCGGTTTGAGGCGCCACACGCCCTCGTCGGCTCCAACAACTCCGGTTTGAGCGCCACACGCCCTCGTCGATATCGGAACTCCGGTTTGAGGCGCCGCGCGCGCCCTCGTCGGCTCCAACAACTCCGGTTTGAGCGCCACACGCCCTCGTCGTGCTCAGCACCTCCGGTTTGAGGCGCCACATGCCCTCGTCAGCTCATGCAACTCCGGTTTGAGGCGCCACACGCCCTCTTCAGCCTCAGCAACTCCGGTTTGAGGCGCCGCGCCCTCGAAGGTTTCGGGAATCCCGAGGTCCGAGACGCCTCACAATAGTCTCCATTCGAGGTTAGGTACCTCGCAATGGTCTCATTCGGGTTTAGACGCCTCCCAGCGGGTCTCGCTCGGGTCAAGGTCCCCACGCGCGACCCTTGCACCTACGAACTACGATCGGCTTGATTCCCGCTCGGGATACGTAGGAATCCTTTCTCTGGGGTCCGGCCCGGTGACCGCCTGGGTCTTTCAAAGTAAGGCATCTGATTTGGATCCTTATCTTTTTTCAATGACCCCACCTCCTTCGAAGGAGACGTCGGCGAGGGCTAGCTGCAAGTACCAAAATCCGGATCGTCCAAATCCGTCGAGAGGAAGTTAACCGAAATCCGTTAAGCGGCCCGCTCCGGGTGCCGGAACTCGTTAAACTCCCCGTTGCCGTGCCAACGAGACGTCCCGGGATTGCCCCGTGCATCCCGCCGTCGAAGCGTACTTAACACGTGTCATCTCACGTAAAAGTATGGCTTTCCCTGAAAAACGCACTTTTCGGCACTTTCGGGGCATTTCGGACATTTTCAGGTGTTATTTTAAAAAACGGACAAAAGCGGGACCAGAGAACGAACTCCCATGCAAAGGGTGAGTCACGGGACACGTGTCCACGGTATGCCGCGGCCCTCTCGTCACCTTTCAATCACAAATCAAGCTGAAAAGAACAAAATACCACAGGATTTCACAAAGTCAGTAGGACTCCACTGTGCAAATTTCACGAAATTGCCGGCCAAGCCCCTCAGAATTCCAAAATACCCCAAAACCCTGAAAAACAGTCCAAGTCCGTCCGGACTCCTACTGCAATTTTCACCTATAAATAGAAGTGGCTGTCAAAGCCAAAAGAGGAACATTTTTAACACCAAAAGTCACTCTCCTCACGGCCCAAACTGATTTCACCCCTTCCCGAGCTCCCGTTTACCTCGATTCGCGTGAAACTTCCGTATTTCGATCAAATACGCCCCTCCTCACTTCGAAACACCCTTTCGAACTAATTTTCGTGTCCCGTACACACCTTTCGAGCCGAAGGAGTCGACCCTAGCCATAGGTATAACTCCCTCTCTCTAAATCTCTCGTTTCGTCTCGGTTTACGCGCTAGTCGCTACAACCATTTCAAACAACGTTATCAAAATGTAGACGTCTTCGTCTAACGGGGTCCGATACGTTTTAGCCCCTCGATCCTCTTCTCTTTCCGTAAGAGAAGTAATCACGGGTTAAAACGGCGTTCCGACCCCGTTCCGTTTACTTTTATGTCATTTACCAATTCCGGATCGATCGATCCGTTGATTGTCATTTAATTTCTGTCATTTACAATTCCGAGCCGATTGGCCTCGTTGATCGTCATTTACAATTCTGAGTCGTTTGACTCGTCGATCGTCATTTACGATTTCAGATCGTTTGATTCCGTTGATACCGCACTTTAAATACTGTCATTTATAAAGTCCGACCCGTTTGGATCGTGATAGTATTTACTTTTCAAAGTCCGAGTCGCAACCCGATTCGTTGATCGCTCATCATTTAATACGCATTTTCCCGTAAAAATCGTTAACAATGTAATGCCCGGTTCAAAAAACCGGAGTTCGACCTTCGAACTCCTTTTCAAACTCAAAATCGACGTTTGCAACGCAAACGCTCCTTTTCAAACTCAAAATCGACGTTTGCCACGCAAACGCTCATTTTCGTCTCAAAACCAACGTTTGTCATTCAAACGCTCGCCTTTTCAAAGTCACCTAATCAACGTTTGACATTCAAACCAAGATTAAGCTTGTCATTCAAGCCCCCATTTCAAAACACACACACACACACACGTTTTTAAGGAAAGGTAGAAAGACTCGTCATACGAGGCGTTTCGGGTGATCTCGTAATACTCTTCCCGAAACGTAACGTGACCTCCGAACCTAACAATCTCTGGTACTCAAAGCTTTTTACTCGTTTTTGCTACCAATAAAAATGATCCCCTGTTTTCAAAGCCTTTTCCTAAGTTTTTGCTACCAATAAAAACGACACCATTTTCAAAAGCCGTTTCTCAATGTTTGTGCTCAAAATACAAAAACCGCGTGGCGACTCCTCATTTTTTCCTTCCCATGAAGCGAGGTCTCAGACACCAACCCCCCGCGAAAGACAACCGCGTTCCGTGCCCCGCGCGCGAAACCCTGGGTAATTTCAGGTCCCGATGACCTAGGAGATGGAACGACACAGCAGAACGAATCCCAGTGCTTACCTCCCCGAGGAAAGCAAGTTCTCTGTGAAAGCGACGATGAAGGCGATGAAACTATTCTTTTCCAAGCCGGGCATGAAGTCAACAAAATCGGACTCCCAAGGGTCCTGGGAGGATGGAAACGGATCATTTTCACGCTCAAATTGAAAGGCCAACTCAGGGAGGAAGGTCTATTTAAAAACAAGAGGAGGATGGAAATTCGTCTCGAGCAACTACTCAGGGAGATTCCGCAGTCTACGACATTCGTTTACAGAGACGATCGGCGGGTCGGCCACCGATTACATGGGCGAGATGTTCGGGAAGCCGTGTACTCACCTTCCGACATACCCGCTACTCAGATAAAGCGGTAAAAGAAAGCTCTCCCCGGTGGAAGTTTATCTAGGCTGCCTGCATGCGGTTCAAAGAAGCCACTAGCTATTCTCACATGGGAAGAAACGCGAGTCATTAACTCTCGGCGCGAGGCTCTGCTGCAAGAAAGTTAATCTGGGCCAAGAATGGAGGAAGCTTAGCAAACCATGAGTATCGCCAGACCCAACTCCAGAATGCCTTGAGTATGCTCAGCAAGAAGGAAGGGAGCGCAGTATACCGTGAAGAGATCAAGGAGTGCTGATTGCTGAACCTAGAACTCTCCAACCTCCCTCGGAGGGTCGGCAATGCACGGTTCGGCTCAGACGACCACTGTTGTGCGCGACATTCAAACGAGCTGCGTCAAACCGTAGGCTACCTCCCCTTGAGAGGCACCTAAGCCACTGGGACGAGAATCCGTCAAGTGCAGAAGCTTCGGGGAATACATCCACAGTCAATGAGTTGAGGGAAGACATATGGCCCTATGCTACGAGGAATCCTCCTCTAACTATGGCTCAACTCGGGCGGCTGTTCGAAGGGACCAAACCTGATGTCAGCGTTCTAACCCGATCGGTTCAAATCCATGCATTATCATCCAAGGCCACTAAAAAGCCAGCGGAGCCCGAACTGCAACCCGGCCAGCCCGAAGACGCAAGTTCTCTGAAAGAGGACCTGATCCTCACTCAGCTCAAGCAGACTCAGGCGAACATTTCCCTTTGGTCTCTGCTCACCTCCTCTTATCCTCACAAGCTCAAGCTAGAGGAAAGCCTGGCCCGTACCATGGTCCCCGTGGACGCAACCCAGAACAAAGTCATTCGAGATGATTGGCAACATCCACTATGGCAACATTATCACCTTCTGATTTGGACCTTCCAAAATTTGGGGCTGATCACAATGAGCCGCTCTACATCACGGTCCAGTCGACGGCGTCGCCTTCCCGTGTGTTGGTAGGCGGAGGTTCCGGAATGAATGTCTTGCCCGCCAAGATGATGGACACTGCTTGACATCAAGCCCACGAATCTGAAGCCTTCGATCCACCTTGTCGAGGCCTATGACTCTACTTCCAGTACAGTTCTCGGAGTTGCTACTCTTAACATCTAGTTCGGCAAGCGGATGATCCCCACCGAATTCCAAGTATTGGAAATTCCAATCACTTTCACAGACCATCTGGGCGTCCCTGGCTGCATCAAATCAATGGCGTGGCATCCACCCTTCATCGGTGCCTCGAAGTTCATGCAAGGCAACGAGCTAACCACGGTCTACGGCGACGGTGTCACCACCCAGGGGACCCGGCACCCAACAACATTCCGGTGTTAGAAATCAAGAATAATGACAACATGGCATTAACTGGATTCACTCTGGAGACCTCTAAGATCCAAATATGCAACGTGGACCTTCCACTATCTCACGACCAGATTCCTCTTGCCATGAAGATGATGAAACTCATGAACTTCATCCCGGGGCAGGGCTTGGCAAAAGGCTACAAGGCCAACACCAAGTCATTGAAGTCAAGGACCACACCACGGTCCGGGGGCTTGGCTACGTGCCAACATCGGTGACATCAAGGAAGACAAAAGGCTCGCCCGCACCAAGGCGGCGGCCCGCAAGGGAACCTCCGACGGCACACCCAACCTCCGGCCTTACGGCTTTGACCTCGCTCATTACTTCGCCAAGGGAATCGAAAACGAAGCGAGGGGACCAGCAAGGAAACCGGCGGAAAGCGAGGGGACCAATAAGGGAACCGGCAGCGAGCGAGGGGACCGAGGCAACCGACGAGCGAGGGGACCGGCGGTGGCTGATGAAGATGAGAAAGAAGCGGGGATAGTCGGCACCGAGACTATAGAAAGAATGGAACACCTAGCACGGGACCTTCAGCGTTTCGAGAGGACTCAAGGCTAATCCGATTAGGGGAGCGTTCCTCGACATCACGGCTCTACTGGACCAGCGCCACCACGGTCCGGCCACGAGTACACATTGAGGAATCCCGGACTTGGAAGAGCAACTCAAGGTACTCTCCATGGGAAGCAGTGTTCGGATCAGCCGCAGAGGCCACATTCGAGACGGTAACTCCAAAGCGAAGGAACCAGGAATTCATAGAAGACGCTCTCGGTGGACCGGCTCTACAGAGTCTCTTTGAAGAGGTCATGGAGGTGCCAAACTTGATTGACACGGGCTCAGAAAATAGCATGATTGCCATGGTTGGGATAGCGAAGCCAAGCCTCTCGATCCCGCACCCTCATCAAGCATCCAGCAATGCCCGAAGAAGCTGGGTAACTTTCACCGGACCGAGGGCAAGCCGGGCGGAAGCTGGAAGACAAGGCTGGGCTGCACCCACATCTCCTAAACCCGGTCTCAAACCCTGCGAGTCGAGTCCTTGTAAAAGTCCGGTCCTACGAGTCATCCAATGGCCTTACGCGGAGGACCATGATAATGTAGCCAACCATGTATTTCCGTTCTTGCTTAATGAAAAGTCTGACCTTTCGGAGTATCCCCTCATTGCCACTTTAAAACTGATAAGTTAACAAACAACTTAAAAGACGTTAATAATTCAATTGATAAAGTGAACCTGGGGTCAGTGCAAGAGCCTAAAGAGACACATTAAATGAGCAATACATTAGAGAAGTTCTCGAGCATTTAGTCGACCAAGAGGACAACCGGGCCCAAGCTGCCGAAGAGGTTATGACCAAAGTGAACACAGGGTCGGTGCAAGAGCCTAAAGAGACACGAAGTGGGCGGTTTCTTCGCCGATGCGAGAAAAAGAAGCCACGATAAGCCTCCTCGGGAGTATGTTGACGTGTTCGCTGGTCATATCGGGACATGCCGGGACTCGATCCCTCGATCGTAGAGCACGAGAATTCCCACGGATCCCGAATCCGAGCACATCAAGCAGAAGGCTGCGCAAGATCAAGCGAGTGGTCCTTGCAAGTTAAAGAAGAAATTGAGAAGATGCTCCGAGTTGGTTTCATCGAGTGATTGAGTACCCGACTTGGCTCTCCAACATCGTGACGGTCACCAAGGCCAATGGAAAGGTCGAGATCTTTGTGTGGATTTCGGGGATCTCAACAAGGCCGACCCTAAAGATGATTTCCCACTGCCTAACATCGACATGCTTTGGTCGACACCACGACAAATTTCGAAGTGAAGTCCTTCGTGGACGGGTTCGCTGGATACAACCGGATCAAGATGTCGAGGAGGATCAAGCCAAGGCGCCTTCACCACTCCGTGGGGACATACTATTACACGGTCATGCCGTTCGGTCGAAGAACGGCGGGGCTGCTTACCGGCGAGGCTGCCAGACCCTCTTCCATGACATGATTCACAAAGAAATCGAAGTATATGTCGACGACATGATCATCCACTCCGGAGGATCGGACATGCGGCACATGACGGATCTGAGAAAGTTCTTCAACGAGACTCGAAAACACTCCATGAGATTGAACCTGCGAAGTGCACCTTCGGCGTCAAGCGCGGCAAGGTGCTTGGGGTACATGGTTACGAGAAAGGGGTATCGAAGCCGATCCCAAGAAAATCAAGGCCATCATCGACATGAAGCCGCCTCGGACTTTAACGAAGTGAAAAGCTTCATGGGAAGACTTCGGTACATCGGTCGCTTCATCAACCGAGTTGACATCTCTCTGCGAGCCCATGTTCAAGCGATGAAAAAGAATGCCGACATCAAATGGGACTCAGGAGTGCCAAACGGCTTTTGAGAAGATCAAGACCTACTTGGTGAATCCCCCAGTGCATTGCCCGCCACATGAAGACAAGCCACTACTCACTGTATCGATGATGAGACACGTCAATCGGAGCAATGCGCACAAGAACAGAAAGATTCCAAGGTTGAGCATGCAATCTACTTCGTGCCGGAAGCTTCAAGGAAGTGAACTCGGCTACTCGGCATTAGAGAAAACTTGTACCGCCTTGGTATGGGTAGTCGGGAAGCGAAACACTACATGCGGTCACATTCGGTGCTCTGGTCTCCAAAATGGACCCGTCCGATATCTCTTTGACAAGCCATCCCTGTCGATGCGACTAGCCAAGTGGTCATTCTTCTGGTGAGTTCGACATCAAGTACATGGTCGGAAAATCAACAAAGGGCGAGTAATGGCGGATCAGTGGCCGACTTCCCAAGCGGTGAACCTAAGGGTCACGATCCGCAATTTCCGGATGACGGAATCTTTTCACTCGACAAGCGCAAACCGCGGCAGCTCTTCTTCGATGGGGCAGCCAACAAGAAGGGAATGGTATTGGAATGCTCCTTGTCGATCCCAAGGGACGAGCACACTCCCATAGCCGTCAATTTGAATTTTGAAACGACCAACAATGCGGCGAGAATACGAAGCTCGTGCGGCCGGTGCAGAAGCCGCCCTCGGCGCAACATCTCGGAAGCTGGATGTGTATGGAGACTCGGCATTGATCATCAATCAAGTGTCCAACAAATGGAAGACGGTAGATTACGGCCTTCGAAGTACCACGCGTACATGGAGGAGCTCATTGCTCGGTTCAAGGACATCTCTTTTCACTATTTGCCAAGAGACGAGGAACCGCCGCGAGATGCCACTGGCAACCCTCGCCTCTCTTGTCGAAATTCCCGATGGGAAAGCGGTAAAACCCCTCGAGAATAGGCGGACGGGAAACACCCGCCTATTCTTTGTGAGATCGAAATAAAAAGGAAACGATCGACGAACCACAGTACAATCAAATTTACCGGTACCTCCAAAGCGGAGAAGCTTCCTTCACAAATGAAGATGGAAAATACAAAGAAGGGATCAAAGCCAAAAACATGATGGCATTAAAATGCACGGCATCCCATTTCGTCATTACAGGGTATGTTGTACAAGAAGCGCCACCAAGGGCCACTCCTTCGGTGTGTAAACAAAGAAAAAGCCGGCGAGCTAATGAACGAAGTTCACAACGGAACTGCGGTCCGCACATGAACGCCGAGCATTGACACGGATCATTCTCCGTATGGGATACTCTTGGATATCAATGGAAAGCAGGCGCATCCGGTTCGTCAGAAGGCTGCGACAAATGTCAATGGTTCTCCAACCTCAATCACATCCCTCCTCATGAACTCTATTGCATGACTACACCATGGCCTTTCGCCACATGGGGAATCGACGTCATCGGCAAGATCACTCTGCCAAGGAGCAATGGTCACGAGTTCATTCTAGTCGCGATCGACTACTTCACCAAATGGGTAGAAGCCGGATCGTACAAGGTGCTTGAATTCTAAGAAGGTGGCCGAGTTCATCCGAGAGAACATCATGTGCCGTCTGAGTGCCCAGCGAGATCATATCCGACAATGGGACTCACTTCGAAGGAGATTGTGACCAACTTCGGCCGAATTCGAGTCACACGTCACAAGTCTTCTCCTTACGAGACCACAAACCAATGGTGCGGTAGAGGCGGCCAACAAGACTCTCGCCATGATAATCGGAAAGATGACAACCGGAGGTCGGGACTGGCCCGAAAAGCTACATTTAGCCCTGCAGGGATACCGAACATCGGTCGAGAACCGCCACGGGGAGACTCCGTTCGCGCTTACCTACGGAATGGAAGCAATGTTGCCGTGGAATTGGAAATTCCATCCCTTCAGGTCCTCTTGGAAAACGGGATCAATGAAGTCGAATGGCTCTGAGCCGTCACGACGAACTTGCTCTACTCGACGAGCGCGGGTTGAAAGCCATGGAGCACACTCGAGCCTACCGGAGCGAGAATGGCCCGAGCATTCGATAGGAAAGTCAAGATCCGAGACATCGAGAGAAGGCGACTTGGTGCTAAAGGAAAAGCCTCCTACGTAGACCAATCCCCTCGGAAAGTGGGAGCCTACTGGATAGGACCGTTCGTGGTACAAAGAATCTTCTTCAGGAGGAGCCATGAAGTTAACGAGACTTGGACGGAAACCCTTTCGTTAACCCCGTGAACGGAAGCAAGCTCCTTGAGAATGCTTCGTTTGAGGAAGAGCACGAGTCAACTCACCTTCCCCATACACCACCCTCGGTAAAATTAAAAGTGCTAAAAGAGTAATACCCAGTGGATACATTCCCGCTAATGATCCGGGTAAAAACGGGTCGCACTTCTTTTGTCTTTGCTTTTCTCAAATTCACCTAAAGTGTCGAACTACGGTGACCTGAGCCCCTTAGTCCAATTGTAAAAGGGGAACGTAGGCAGCCATCATTGGTTCAGTCTAAAAAAACAAAAAAAAATAAAAAAAATAAGCATCAATTGCTTGTGTTTCGAAAAACTCTTTTCATTTAACCTACAAATTCATTACGGTTAAAACATTCTTTGATGAGTTCAAGCACGGTCAACTCTTGACTCGCTACGCGCTAGCAAAACTACAATAAAATATTAATCAATTAATGTGTATGCAATGGCAGTGGGTGGATACTGCGGGCTGGCAAGGTCAACCTAGTTTCCCGTACTAGGTCCTTCATCCTTCTTCCCCTTCCCTTTTCCCCGGCGAGTGTTCTTCACCTTCACAGGAAATATTCCGGTAGGCCTTCTACCTGGCTCAGGGACTCTTCCCGACGCCTCCGTCAACCCTGTGGCATCAGCGCGGCCCCTTCTCTAGCTCTGTCTCGAGCGCCTCGCTTCGAGCCATCATAACGGTGCTTTGATTGGCCTCCCGATCGGCATTGGTCTCATAATCGGCCATGGCATCGCCAGTACGATTCCTAGGGTTAGCCCTTGCTTCGGTCCTCCTCAAGGTCGAGCTATCCGGGTGATCGGCACCCAACGGCTCACTCCGTCTCCACAAGATAGCCATACGTGTCTCCCCCATACACTCTTCGTACCGGTTCGGATCTTTGCGTCGACGAGCAGTGCCCTCTCTTCGGTGAAAGAGAACCACAGCGGGGAAAGGACGTGTATTGCCACCACCGCGTGAGCGGCAATAGCGTCGAAGGATCTTCCATCGGCAAAGATCCCACCTCAAAGGTAGCGGACATAACTCAAATCCGTCGGTGGCACTGCTCCGGCCCGTCTTGTCGCCAACCAACGATGGAATGTAGAAAGACGTGCGAGACGGCCCGGCACTCGACAACCAATAGACCCTCTGAGCGGTCCGACAAGTCTGTAACTTCCAATGGGGAACCCACCATCGCAAGTGATGCGTGCGGAGTGCGGCCATCAGAGCTCCGGCTCGGCTGATCGCCCCCTATCACCGAGAGGACGTCGAGAGAAAGACCAAGCGTCACGGGACATTGGCACCTCGGGCATCATCTGCGGTCTCTCCCTTAACCACATGGTAAGCATAGCGGGACTCCCTCCCCACATGTATCGGCTACCGGTCGCCATCCGACCTATGCCCGGGAACGTCTCGCCCGAGACCGACGGCACGATGTCTCCCCGCTCGGCATTTGCCTCACGAGGTCCGGTCTGTTTGTGATGGCACACACCCGAAGACGTGAATGTGAGCAGAGTAGCAATCGCGCACTGAGCAAACGCGTCCCACGCAAAGACGCTCCCCTCGGCTCAGGCAAATCTTTCGGGCGGTCCCGAAATGTCAACATAATCGGTATTCGGTATCGGCATCCGTATGCTTCTCAGTAGAGATACCAAGCAAAGACACTAGCTTCTCAACGGTGGCCATGCCACCGGCATACGGAAGAACTAGGCTGTTCCGTCTCAGGTCCTCCCAGAATGGCCCGGAAATCTTCGAATGTAGGAGTGATTTCGTTGTACGAAAAGTTGTACACGTTCCTCCGTACGTCCCAGAACCGAGACGCTGCTCTCAAAAGATCCCAATCTGGCATGAGCTCCTTCAAAGCCCAAACAGATTTCATCCCGTAACAACCTTCAAAAAATCCCTTGTTCTGCCTCGTGTGGTTCCGTACCCACGGCGAAAGTTTTCCAAGTATCGCTCTTGCATTCGAGACGACAACTTAGGAAAGGGAGCCATGACAGAAAGTGAAGAAAAGCCTTAAGAATTGGAAAGGATTTCATCCAAATGATCGAAACAAAGGCGTAGTCTTTACAAATTGCAAAAGCTGAAACTGCAATTTAAAGGAATCTGAAAATTCACTCCTAGTCCGGCCGGACTCTCCTTGCGATTGACCCGGTCAACTCTGCGGCCCATTGCTCCCAAATTGGAAGCAATTCCAAACAATCCCCTATTCACACCTTTATGAAACCAACGTCTTTGCCCTGGTTTCATTCAATCAATATCAATATCCCTTCCGCCCGGGCTTGTGTAACGGTGCGGATTAATTAAATATTAGTGCATATAGGCTTAAATTTTGACCCGTTCAATTTTTAATGCATTGTTTCATATTATTTATTTTTTGATCAACCTACTTGCTTATTTGTCAAAAATAAAAGAAGGTAATCACTAAATGGAAGTGCGAAATACAGGTTTCGCCCCACGGGCGCCTTCTTTGAATACAGTTCAGCTCAAATTGTTCCTGACAATACATGCATTTTGTCTAAACAAAACAGTAAAAAAAAAAAAAGAAGGGAGGACTACTCAGGAGTCACGCTCGTCATCCGAGCACTCGACGTCTTGCTCACTTGTGCCGGATCCGTCGCAAACAAGAAGTCGCCAAATTCCTCCGGGCGGGGAATATGCAAAAGGCCTCCTCGGCGTATGCGAACTCGAGGCCTCTCCCCTCTCGTGCCCCGAGTGCGAAGAAGAAGGAGCTCCAAAGCCCGGCCAGTAGTTCCGCTCGCGAGCGGCCAAATCCTGTGCAAAGTCCTCCCCACCGGTGTGGGAGCGGGCGAACCTCTCGGCCTAGACGGCCTCGGCTCACGGACATCCACGCTCCTCCGGGAGCTACACCGCATGAACTCCACGAGTCTCCTAGCGTAGGCGGCCCACCCGTCCACCAGCCTCGCCAGCCTCGTTGTACGTGCGGCCGGACACTGCGAACCGGGAAGGTCATCGGAAGACGAACGAAAGTACGGATGCAACATTTGCGAATACTACTATCAAAGCGAGAAAATCAAAGAGTGCTCACCGAAGCATTGGGGTCAGCACTGTATCGTGGTCTCGGCTCATTCGGGAGTGGGATCACCAGTCGTCTGCGTGAGCCATCCAGTCCCTCGTACGCCAGCCTCGCGCGTGGGATCAGAAGATCTCGAGGACCTCCTGGGACCTCGCCCTCCCTATCTTTGCACTGCGGGCTCCTCGGCCTCATCCTCGAAAGTATCATAGTCGGCTCCCGCTATGACGTACTCGGTATAGTACACGCCACTGTCTATACCCCTCCGGCTCCTCCATCGGCATCTCCCGAGGATGCTTTGCATGTGCATAGGAGGATCCACCGGCACCAATGGAAGGGACCCCGGCCTATGCTTTGACGAGTCACCCTCTCCCCCCGGATACATCGCGTCGCTGTGAAGTCCCACCAGGAGCTTCCGCCGCCGTGTAGTCTCGCTAGCAATCTGAACGGCGACAGCATCGAACCTACCCCACCGGGTCAAGCTGGATCCTCTCGGAGAACTCTCGGCTCGGGGCACAGGACACCTCCTCGTATGACACTCGCGTACCCACTCTCGGCGAGACCGGCCTCTTCGCCTTCTTACGCGAAGCCGGCGGGCGGGGTACAAGGTCGATACGCATCCTTAATGTCCCACTCCTGGATTGAACACCTCGTAGCACCGGACACCAAGCAAATGGAAAGTTATGTCGGCTACAAAGCGGATACATACGAGTACATAAAAGAGGCAAGGAAGAGAAAAGACATGAACTTATATCCAAGACAGGTGTGAAGCAGCTCAAGGAACTCTCCTCTCCCAGAGAACTGTCCGAGGAATGATAGAGCTCGGCCGATCCGGCCTCCCCATGCGAACCCCCTCACGGCATCCGGATGCATCGGCGACCGAGCAAGGGAAGTGACGGGACGTGTCGGAAGTCGGGAACAAAGTCGCTGACAATGTGAACCAAATGAACCCTCAAGCCAGGCGCTCCGCGGTCATCCTCAAAGATCCAGCCAAATAATCGGCGATACCCGCCTCAAATGCCTCTCCATCGGCACTGTACCGAATGCCCGAGCCCACGGCATCGGTGATATCAAAACCCGGCGGCTCGAGACAAGCTGCTCAGGGGTATAACCGTCAACCCACACCAGCGTGTTGACATAGGTCGGCAACCCAGTGATAGCGGCAAAATCCGTGGGAGTCACCGTCGCCTCCCCCAGCTGAAATGGAAAGTGTGGGTCGTATCCCACCAGTACTCGCTCAAGGCAACATACATGGACCTGGCCCTCGGCGTCGTAGCGATCGCAGCTACCGCACTGATGAACCCAGCCAGTCCGGAGTCAACCACCAGCTGCCGTGGACTCCTCTCTCCCTCTCGAGCCACGTTCGGGAGAATCTCCCACAATGCTCTCACTGCCTCAAAGGCTCCCCGACTCTTCTGATTGTCGACGTCAACCTTCCCTTTCCCCTGCAGGTGAACAAGACGAGAGCAACATCAACAGAGTGCATGAACGCATGTCCAAATGATGCAAATGCAATGACAGTTCTCATTCATTTCTTACATATATTTCAAAAATCATTTCGAAAACTCCGTCGAATCCGGAACTTTCAAAATCTTTCGAAAACTCCGTCGAATCCGGAACTTTCAAAAACATTTCGAAAACTCCGTCGAATCCGGAACTTTCAAAATCTTTCGAAAACTCCGTCGAATCCGGAACTTTCAAAACATTTCGAAAACTCCGTCGAATCCGGAACTTTCAAAATCATTTCGAAAACTCCGTCGAATCCGGAACTTTCAAAATCTTTCGAAAACTCCGTCGAATCCGGAACTTTCAAAATCATTTCGAAAACTCCGTCGAAATCGGAACTTTCAAATCCTTTCGAATATTTCAAAAATTTACTCCGTCCCGAATTAAAGCTACTTTAATTTTGGAAAATGCATCTAGACATGGAATTTTGCAACCAAAATTTTTATGTCATCCACCCATGGTGTCAATTGAACTACATCCTAGTCAATTTCGACAAAGGTTCATGGCAAAGTCAAAAGCCCCAATTCAAGCACCAAAATCCCTAAGTAAATTCCTAAACAAATTTCTAACATTTAAAGAATGCACATTCTTAAAATTAATGGAATTTGTAGGAAGCTTACTTGTCTCTCGATCCCTCCTTTGGAGTTGTGTCTCTCCCTAGCCGGGTAGAACTCCGCCGGATTCAATGGATGAATGATGGTTCGAATGGTCCGAACCAACCGCGTTCTTTCGTCATCGGTCCTTCCATGACGAGCCATTGGGTCCCAATCACCTTCCATATCGATTTTCCTTCGCAAATCCGAGCAAATCTTGCAATTTGGGGTGGATTTTCTCTCTTCCTCTCTCTCCCTCTCGTCGGAATTAATGGAGAAAATGGCTTCTCCTTCCTCGGCGCTGAAAAGGACATGGCCAATTTCAATCAAAGTCCGACCGGACTCTTGTTGCACCAGAAAATTTTTGCCACTTTGGCCCCTCAGTTTTTCGCAGTTTCAATTTTACCACTTTTGGCCCCCAAAAGTGTAAAATTTCCCCCAGTTAGTTTTCACTAACGCCCATCCCCCGAGGATAAAATCTCAGTTAGTTTTCACTAACGCCCGTCTCCAGACGTTAAATTCCCAGTTAGTTTTCACTAACGCCCGTCTCCAGACGTCAAATTCGATTCTCAGTTGACGTTTGACGTTCAAACGCTCAATCATGTCTCCGGACATTCCAGTTACAATTCCGTCTCCAGACGTTAAATTCAATTCCCAGTTGACGTTTGACGTTCAAACGCTCAACCATGTCTCCGGACATTCCGGTTATGATTCCGTCTCCCGACGTTAAATTTTCTAATGGTTTTCAACATCATATATTCCCGGCAGTGCATTAGCCCGAACCCCAAGGCACGACGCCTTGCAACAATCCTCTTCGGCCGTCCTCGTAAGCCCAGAATATCTTTTCACTTCGGCAAGTGAACATTCATCTCCGGCCCGGACATAAGCCGTCTTTTAAAGCAGAACCCCAAGGCACGAACGCCTTGCAACAATCCCTCTTCGGCCATCCTCGTAAGCCCGAATATCTTTTTCACTTCAGCAAGTGAACATTCATCTCCCCGGCCGCCAGTCGTAAGCCCGACCGTTCCACTTCAGCGGCAGCTGCAATAAGCCCGCACAACAATCCCTCTTCGGCCATCAAGGTAAGCCCGAATGCTCATCCCCAGCAGGATTCTAAAGAAGAAACGTCGATCCTTCCGAGTTGTTAATAACGCCAGTTTAACACAACCGTTCCCATCATTACCGCCCTATCCCCGGCGGGATAAAGCGCGCAGCAGCAATAAGCCCAGTACCCAAGGCACGAACGCCTTCATATCAGGATAAACGTATCCTCGCAACTCCGGTTTGAGGCGCCACACGCCCTCGTCAGTATCAGCAACTCCGGTTTGAGGCGCCACACGCCCTCGTAAGCTCCAGCAACTCCGGTTTGAGGCGCCACACGCCCTCGTCAGTATCAGCAGCTCCGGTTTGAGGCGCCACACGCCCTCGAAGGTTACAGAAGTCCCAGGTTCAGACGCCTCACAATAGTCTCCATTCAGGTTCAGATGCCTCCAAACAGTCTCGCTCAGGTCAGGGTCCCCATGCGCGGCCCTTGCACCTACGAACTACGATCGGCTTGATTCCCGCTCGGGATACGTAGGAATCCTTTCGCTAAGGGTCCAGCCAGCTGACCGCCCAGGTCTTTCAAAGTAAGGCATCCCGATTTGGATCCTTATCTTTTTCAACGACCCCACCTCCTTCGGAGGAGACGTCGGCGAGGGCTAGCTGTAAGTACCCAAATCCGGATCGTCAAAATCCGTCGAAAGTTAACCGAAATCCGTTAAGCGGCCCGCTCCGGGTTAACCGGAACTCGTTAAACTCCCGTTGCCATGCCAACGAGACGTCCGGGGCGCCGTGCATCCCGACGTCGAAGCGTACTTAACACGTGTCATCTCACGTAAAAGTATGGCTTTCCACTGAAAAAGCACTTTCGGCACTTTTCAGGGGCATTTCGGACATTTTCGGTTGTTATTTTAAAAAACGGACAAAAGCGGGACCGGAGAACGAACTCCCACGCATTTGGTGAGTCATGGGACACGTGGCGGCCATGCCACGGCCCACACATCACCTTTCAATCGAAATCAAAGGGAAAAGACTAAAATACCCCTGGTATACAATCAAAGTCCGTAGGACTCCTGTGCACATTTTACGAAATTGCCGACAAGCCCCTCAAAATTCCAAAATACCAAAAAACCCCTGGAAAACGGTCTAAGTCGTGGGACTCTTCTTGCATTTTCACCTATAAATAGGAGGGCTGTCAAAGCCATTTCAAAACAATAAATTACCCCAAAAATCACCACAGCCCACGGCCCTTACCAGTTTCACCCCTCCCGAGCTCCCGTTTTGCCTCGATTCGCGTGAAACCTCCGTATTTCGATCAAATACGTCCCTCACCACTACGAAACACCGTTTCAAACCTCTTTCCATGTCCCGTACACACCTTCCGAGCCAAAGGAGTCGACCCTAGCCATAGGTATAACTCCCTCTCTCTAATCTCTCGTTTCGTCTCGGTTTACGCGCCAGTCGCTATAACCGTTTCGAACACCGTTACTGAAATGTAGACGCCTCCGTCTAACGGGGTCCGATACGTTTTAGCCCCTCGATCCTCTTCTCTTTCCGTAAGAGAAGTAATCACGGGTTAAAACGGCGTTCCGACCCCGTTCCGTTTACTTTTTCTGTCATTTACCATTCCGGATCGATCGATCCGTTGATCGTCATTTACTTTCTGTCATTTACAATTCCGAGCCGTTTTGGCTCGTTGATCGTCATTTACAACTCCGAGCCGTTTGGCTCGTCGATCGTCATTTACGATTCCGGATCGTTTGATTCCGTTGATCTTTTGCTTTAAATACTGTCATTTACAAAGTCCGACCCGTTTGGATCGTGATAGTATTTACTTTTCAAAGTCTGAGTCGCAACCCGATTCGTTGATTGCATGTCATTTAATACGTATTTTTCCCGTAAAAATCGTTAACAATGTAATGCCCGGTTCAAAACCGGAGTTCGTCCTTCGAACTCTCTTTCAAAATGCGCGAAATGACGTTTGGCCTCCGAACGCTCATCTTTCAAACTAAAAGCCGCTATTTGACATTCAAAATCATTTAATACGTATTTTTCCCGTAAAAATCGTTAACAATGAATCGCCCGGTTCAAAACCGGAGTTCGTCATTCGAACTCCTTTTCAAAAAGCTCAAAATCGACGTTTGCCACGCAAACGCTCATTTCAAACTCAAATCGACGTTTGCCACGCAAACGCTCATTTCCGTCTCAAAACCGACGTTTGTCATTCAAACGATCGCTTTTCTCAAAAAAAGTCACCTAATCAACGTTTGACATTCAAACCAAGATTAAGCTTGTCATTCAAGCCC